>JAUYWG010000539.1:0-14012 GCA_034779775.1 Enteromius afrohamiltoni | reverse complement strand
TAGTTAGCTGATTGTCGGCAGCTGGGTTGCATTTCGACCACACTTCCTCTCGAAATTGGTTTACAACTTCATTTAAACTATAATAATAATAATAAAATTATAATTTTAACGATGGAGAGAGGGATGTGCGGTATAGCCTGGCACTTTTGTGCATTGTCCCTGTATATAGGTTTATATATATATATATATATATATATATATATATATATACATAACTTTAACTTCACTTAACTAATTATTATTATATATAAGCTTTATTTTGTCTAAAATATTAACTTTAAGTTTTATGCTACAGCACTTAGAAATTTTATTAGCACTACCTAATTAACTTATGCTTAACTGGATCAATATAGAATACATATTAAAGGACTCCTGTACATTTACTCTAATAAAAACTCTATTAACGTCTCGGTTACGTATGTAACCCTCGTTCCCTGAAGAAGGTAATGGAGAAGTCACGTCGGATATGGCCAACAAATTGGGATGTCACTTTGAGAGACCAATCCACTTTGAGTGTATTAAAACATGCAAATACACATTGGCATGCACTGATTGCATCCAGCTGCAGCTGATGTGTTAGTATAGATGAGCAGCTGGTGCAGCGCATATTCAGGAAACCACGAATCGGATCAGGCATCTCCGGGGGTCTTCTCATTGAGAAGAACACCCTCCACAAACAGGTTCCACTTCAAAGCATAGGGACATCTCATGGATGGCACTCTCACTGAAGATATGGTGTCAACTACCCCTTGGGGTAGGTCACCTAGAACCTCAACGTCCTGTCCAGGGACCAGACATGGAGTTTCTAGAGGTCTGTACACGGATACTGTCTCTGAGTCAGAAGGTCCTTCCTCAGAGGAATCGGCCAAGGAGGGCTGTCACGAGGAGCATGAGTTCTGGGAACCAGGTCCAGGTGAGCCAATAGGGCACCATTAACAAGACCTGCTCCTCGTCCTCTCTGACCTTGCACAGTAACTGTGCTAGAAGGCTTACTGGGTGGAATGCATACTTGCGCAGACCCCGTGGCCAGCTGTGTGCCAGGGCATCTGTGCCGAGAGTTCCCTCGGTCAGGGAGTAAAAAAACTGGCAATGAGAGCTCTCTAGAAAGGCAAACAGATGTACCTGATCAGCTCCGAAATGCTTCCAAGTCAGCTGAACCATCTGAGGATGGAGTCTCCATTCTCCGGGAAGTGCACCTTGTGACAGATTGTCGGCTGCCTGGTTGCACAAGCCTGAAATGTGAATGGCCCGAAGCGACCTCAGATGCTTCCGACTCCAGAGGAAGAGGTAGCGGGCGAGTTGTGACATGCGACGGGAGCGCAGACCACCTTGTCGGTTGATGTACGCACTGGTCACTGTGTTGTCTGTACAGACCAGCACGTGCTTGCCCCGGGAGATCCCAATTCGTCGGTCATTTCCGACGTGACTTGGAGTGACCGACTGAAAGGGAACCAATGTTCCTCAAACAGTGCAGCAGTTAGGTGATTTTTTTTCACTCTTGCCATAAAATCACAATTTTCACTTGGACCCATTCAATCACATCTAACAGCTTGATTAATTGAGTCTGGAGCTTAAACCCTGCAGATGTGCTGGAATAGGTCAGGATGAATACGCAAGCTGTAAGCATAGGGATCCGGCCTTAAATTGTCACAGTGTCCTTGTCCGTGGCAATTGAAGACTTAAGCCGAGGGATAAGAAAGTGTGCACACGCATGTATCAAAGCACTGGACAAATACAGCGGTGGTGCCCGGATTCCCAATGAGCCAAATGGCAGGACCAGGCTGCGCTTTGATAAAGCATACCGGCTTCTTTTTTCTAATCGCCCCGCTTTGCATTTCAAGGACTTTTCAGCCAGGCCAAATGTCACTTTCGCAAAGCTCCCCAAATCACTGACAGCTGCCTCTTAATTTGATTGCCCACCGCCAAGGCTGAGAAGCGCACAAGTGCTAGTAATATGTGCGGTCCATGCATAAAGTAACAAAACGTAGATCAAAGTGATCTCATCACAGTTTTCATCATATCAGCAGGATACTGGCGACCGCGTCTGCATGAATGTTTATGCGTTTAATTAGGTATGCGTAGGGGATTGTCGAAGTAACGTTAGGAAAACAGATGTAAGTAAATCTGCACGGGTATTTCTCCCAACAGATTAATTAAATCAAACACTGCACTCCACATAATCTCGCTAATAGCCCCCTTGACTGTAGACACTTCAGAGACGTCTCCCAGCAGAGGCTCGGAGCTTAGAGAACTGCACTCGGAGCACAGCGAGGGAATTTGCTCAAAACGCATCTCTAATACATCCCTTCGTGACCTTGCCTTTGTCATTTTGTTCTCGTACGACACATCTTTAAACTTTCTATGAATTTGACATTGGGTGAGACAATAGTTAAAAGGTACATAGTGAACCAGAGGTGAAGATTTCAGCAATGTGACATGTACCGCACTGTATTATTATTTGCATCTACAGCTACCATGAGATTAATTTTAAGTGTTTGTTTTTTTAAAGGGATAGAACTCACAAAAATTTTAATTCTGTCGTTATCATCATCATCCTCATGTCCTGAACTAACCTGCTGTTCAAAGGTGGTACTCTGAGAAATGTGTTCTTTTTTTCCGTACCTTAAGGCCCCATCCACACGAAGACACATGTATACACAAAATGTTTTTTATTGTATAGGTGTTTCATCCAGATGAATCTGGTGTTTTCGGAGAGTGAAAACAATATTTTTTCAAACCGGGTCCCAGGGTGGATAGTTTAAAGTCTGCAGGACACGGCCCTCCAGGACTGAGTTTGGACAGCCCTGGTGGTTTCGTGTGGACACAGATATTTTCTGAGATGAGGATAAGTTCTGGCTTCGTTTGGAGTCAATGGTAACAGAAACTGTTTAATTAACAAAATTCTTCAAAATATATTTTATGTTCAACAGAATTCATTCAGGTATGGAAAGCCATGTGGGTGAGTCATTGGCAGGAAACTACATACCTTTGAATGTAAAATACATCTTAAAATGGGAAAAAATGCCATGCTGTAGCCGTGACTTCAAAACCTGTGACCTTCAAAAAATCTGTGACTTGTTATTCACTATGGTATTCTTTTAAGGTAAAAATTTATGAGAATCAAGGTCTGGGGTAGCTAAATATACACTGATGATACCTGTACATGAATGTGTTGCTCTAGATTACACACCCATAGAAACAGCACAATTGCTACAGAATTATTTAAATAATTTAAATGTTAGAAACCCTAACACTAATAACCTTAAGTTATGTTTACTACAGACCTTATTTTATTCATGGGAAGAAAAAACAACAACAGCAATATACCCATGCCAGATTAAACTTCTGGGTTTTGAAATCATGGCTAAATAAAAACCATTAATTTCATTTGTTATTTTTTTACACTTTATACCAAGGTTCAGTTTATTGACATTAGTTAACTGCTGTATATCAGTTAACATTAACTAACAATAAAGAACACTTCTAAAACATGTAGTAATAACTAAGTTGATGATAATTTAAACTACTATACTATTAAGCAACTAAAGGTTACAAAGATTAATAAATACTGCAAAAATGTATTGATTATTTTTAGTTAATGCATTAAGCAATGAAACTGCAGTGATCGGTTACCAAAATGCTTTATTATTATTTTCATTCATTTATTTTCAGTCATGACTTCTGAGCGGCTGTAAACATTGCTTAATGTCCTAGACCTAACCTCTAACTAAATTAATCAATATGGCTCAGTCCCTAAACATGAGCATTAGTAATATATTGATACTTGCCTTAGTGAGCACCACTAATTAATAGATTGCAAACAATAACAGATATTGTTGAAGTGCCCCTATTATAGGTTATGAAAGGTTCATATTTTTGGTTTTGTGATTCCAAACATTTGATATGCATGCAATTCAAAAATTACTTACATTTTCTTATAATATGCTTTTATTTTTACCATATTTATTTAATGACTCCCAAACAGTTAAAACTTTGCAGGACGTTTTCATTCACTTTGCTGTTTTAAACACTGCATGAAAGGTCATTTTCAAAAATATATAATAAACACTTTTTAAAAGATGATGTGATATTCAAAATATATGTAATTAATGTGAATTGACAATGTAAATGTAAAGTGAAACTGATGGAGAAAAACACACTAAATCAGACTTAAGACTCAACAGCCTAACTTACTTAGTCACAGACACATGCCCTCTCATTAAATTCCTCAGTAGTGAAGACTCCCGTTGTCAGATGTGGTGTTTAACAGCGTATTGACAAACCTTCACGGGTGTACAGAAATCACCATTAAATCCTTATTGCCGCTCCTATCGATCCAAGTTATACACTCATCGAACGGATTAGCTTTCTAAATTGTGAATCAGCAAAAAAGAGGTACAGCCAATCAGTTGTTGCACCCATTCCAATAATCTTCACCTATCATTTGAATCCTCCCTGGAATCGAGGCGAAGAACTGTCATCAGATTACCCATTGATTTCAATTAGCACGAACCTACTACTAAACAACCTTTGTCAGTCCGCGATCACTGCTAGCGCTATTGATTCACAGGCTTGTTCCATTATGCTTGATTGCTGCCGGGCCACTGTCAGCCCGAGATCTGATTAGTTCCCCCTTTTTAGCACGTTCTTTCAAATAAAGGTCCACGAAGGTTGCTAATAAGGTTACAGACAAGTGATGGACTGAAAAGGTCAAAACAGAGATTATTGATAGAGAAGAAAGATGATAGAATACAATGGAGAGGGAAGAGAGAATGAAGTACCTACAGGTTTTTGGCTGTGGAAGTGTTTCAGAAACCCAGACACTCTACTTACATTTTTTTTTCACTTCTACTTATCTTTCAGACATGCAGTCTTTCTATTCAAAGTTGAATATTGGATCCTTGGGGTTCCATATGGTCGTTTTTTTATAGAAAGCTCCATATAATACATTTATTTGTGCTCAGTAATGCCTACATTAGGTTTTCATTACCATTTTAAACCTCTCTCTTGTCCTTAGAATTAAATAGTATTGTTTGGTGTTCCATATGAAATAGCTAACATGGTACATGTACAATGGTAATTTACAAAGTTTCATAGTTTAGCTTAAAAATTCTCCACTTCCTTAATAACAGCCTCTGCATCTTCACGGCTATGCACAATTCTAAACCGAGAATGTATTTAAATTGTATTAAATTAGATTTTTAATTCTGTCTAAATCAAGGTAACAAACGGTAGCATTGCAAATCAAATTTAAATTCACTGGAAAAACATTGTTTTCAGTTGATGCATTAAAAAACCTACCATTCGATAAGTCTCAACTTTCAAATTCTCAGTTTTACCAAGCAATTCAAACAATATATGCTTCCTGTGTGTTTGTATGCATTTGTTAATGTTAATATCTGATTACTTTTTACTGAATACTAGAAAGTTGTTTTGCAAACCAGGAATATACTATACTGACAGATTATGGCATTTTACTTGCCGTGAGATTTCTTTAGGTATCTTGAACTATTGCGGCAGTTTTATTGCTAGTCTTGGAATTAAGTAGGAGGGGTAATAAAGCGGGACCACTAGTGCTTTTGTGCCTTTCAAACATACATAAGGACTTTTCAATTGCCCTTTGTTTTATTGAGACCTGTCTCCGTGAGACAGCTCTAAACAATGTGCTGTAGCTGACTGGCTTCTTGCAATGCCGTACACAACAAGCCTTGATTTACAATGGAACAGCTTTGCTGGCAAAAACGAAGGCCTAGCGAAGTGGGCATAAAAACCTCTACAAGGCAGCCAAGAACAAACTAGTGAGGCAAGTCAGAGCAGCCAAATCAGGGTTACCCTACAAAGCTGGATAAAGTTTTCAGCCAATGACCCATCCTCTGTATGAAAATGCCTGTGGGATGGTTCCAACTGCAAAAAGATGAGATTTCTCTCCAATTGACATATAACCTTTAGCATCCGATGGCTCTAACAAGGGCAGTATGGAAAGTCAGACCATCCTCCTCCTACCCTACACCTCCCACATTAATCAAAAACGGGTATCCTTCACCATTATAACAGTCCTGCAGGATCCCGAACCTCACTAATGATCAATGAGCAAGTTTCCTCAGGGGCCAAATAACCAAAAACACAACCAGTCCAGACACTGTCCCTGTATTTCTCCCTGAAGCTCTGTGCTGATCAGCTCATGACAATACAAAAGCCCTGGTCTTCAATTCCAGCCTGTTTCCATCACCAAAAAACACCAAAACATACCCACACTTGATAAGACTACAATCTCTCCTTGACTCTCGGGGTCATGAAAACATTTGAACGACTTGAGCTAACTCGAGCTAACTCTATCATAATTGACTCCCTACTGGACCTTGTGCAATTTGCTAACAGGCCAAATAGTCTGTGAAATCAAACTTCAGAAACACTCACCCATGGTACTAGAGCACCACACAGACATTCTTTCTCAGACACTTTCTACACGAGTGCTTTCATATCCCAGGACTTATTGCAAGTTTGCAGATGACACTTTGGTGTGTTTGACATGATTGGTGTAAGCAACAAGTCTACAGACAAGAAGAGTGGCTTGAGATGACAAGAAACGATCTGAGCCCACTTGATGATTTTTATCGACATGACGGCCATCACTGTCAAGAATTCCTGTCTTGCTGAAAACCATAATTTTCAGGATCTGAAATGAAGGGGAAGTGGTTTGTCTGAAGAGTCACTGGAGGTTGTACTTCCTATGGCAATTGAATAACTTCAATCCTCCACTGGGTTTCATCGGTCGTGTTCGGCGATCACTCAGCTGCTCCCTCAGGGCCTGTGGGTCGAGGTCTGAAAAAGTAGGCTTTGAAACATAGCCATTGATTCCTCACCTCCCGCTCATCAAGTCTTCAAAGAACTACCCTCCAAACAGTTATTCAGAACAATAAAATCAAAAAGAATCAGAAATAAGAACAATTTCTTCCCTAGAGCAGTGTGTCTTATCTGTAACTGAACAACCTGCTTGAAGGGCAGTGAACTCTGGTCATCAAACACTACTCTTGACATCCGGCACTGATCTATCCAGTACTGTTATTTACCATAAACCCAAGGCTGATTTACTGTAGCATATTTGGCAATAGTGGCAATAGTTAAAATTTCTGTATACATGTTTTATTGGCGTATGGACAACTATGTATGTATGTGTTACTATATTGATATTCTGAATGCCTCTACAAAGTTAATATTCCATTTAACATATTATGTACAACATGTTTAATAAGCATGTTTTTTTCCTTAATGGTCCGTGAATTTAACACTTTCATAAACCTCAATCTAGAGTAAATCAGGACTATATATATACATATTGACATCATGCAGCTGATTACACACAAACTTCTGTCATGAAATTCAAGATGACACAGTCTAGATGGCACAGTCTAACTCAATCTGACATATTATTACATGGTGCAGCTAATTGGTTCTTTATGTATTACCAGCCAATGAGCTTGTTACTCAATATTCTATATTTGGCTAGTACAAATCCTCCACCTTCCCCAGCTCTACCTGTATAGATCTGCTACGGGGTGATTGTATGTATGCTAAATATGGGGGTATGAAAATTCTAATCAAGGAACCGGCTGATTTACTGATGAGATGTGCATGAGTATACATGAGTCCAATACATTGCCCAGCCCTACATCCATCAATATTATTTCTTAAATGCTCATAGCAACATGTTTGTGTACTGTATGTACACTGTATGTACACAAACATGTTGTGTACACAGCGGATCTATTTCCCCAAGATCAAACATCGTCAAGTACTTCAGAATGCTAAACCATCAGAGAGTTGTCATGATAGAAATACAAATAATACAGCAGCAAAGATTGCCGGGAAATCATAAATTCATTAAATTAATTTTCACACCATTTTGGGTCCCAACATGCTTACAAATGAACCTTTCAGGCATTAGAAAGTCACATGCAACATGTATATGTTTTTGCTTTCTACAAACAGCACACTGACATAGTCAGTTATAATTCTGAGCACTCAGCTAATATTTTGTTTCCACCAACCCTCTATAAAACAACCATTTGTTTAGCATAGTCTGATCCTTTGAGACTTCATTATAAAGTCAAAACAAAAGAAAAGAAAGCCATGAACAACAAGACAAGATGTAAAACAAAGTAGCTCTAACTTTCTGACTCAACCAGGTCAGCAATTAAGCCGTTAGCAGTTGACATCAGTTGACATAAGTCTTAAAGCATGTGTCAGTCCCTACTCAGACCTCATGCAGTTGTGTCTAATACAGAGAATAAATTAGCAGAGTAAATGGCCATTGGTTTGGCTGTTTGCAAGTTATGAACTTTCCAGAAACTTTGAAATTAGTTTATTGATTTCTTCCATCTCTCCCTTTTAACCTCTCTTACTTTTCTATGATTTAAACGAATGAATCAAAAACTGTTTAATGAATAGAAGAAAGAGAACACATTTCTGCAACTTACATTGCTTAGTGTCTTAAACTGTATGAATATCATTCAAACTCTTGATTCAAACCCCAATTTTTCTTCAGCTTCAGTGATAATACATTTTTCATCTGTGCTTTTGTTGGGTTTTTCTTAAAGGGGCAGCTCACCCCAAAATGAAAAATTCACCATCATTTAATCCTCCCCAACCTGTATGCATGTTGGATATTTAACCTATAATGACCCTCAGTGTCGTTCACAGAAAAAAACTAAACAAACAACAAATAAAACTATGCAGTGAGAAGCAGAAACTGAGTAACAAAATAAATAAAATAAAGTCATAGAGGTTTGGAACAACTTGAGGGTGAGTAAATGATGACAGATTTTTTATTTTTGGGATGATTTATGTCTTCTCACTTATAAGTATGTACTAAAGATTTGCACTTTTCTACAGATTCATAAAACTGGCCAAACAAGATAGCCACAAAAAAATCTATTTTAAATAAATTCTGTTTATTTGATTTTTTTTTTACTAATTTTCAGTTCAGGAGCAAAACTTTTCAAAACTGATTATTACATGTAATATAATAACAGTATTATATAGCATTATATGCTATATAGTACTATATACTAGTACTATATACTTGTATACTGTATATATTTCTCCCCAAATATAAAAACATATATACAAATATACCCCCCCCAAATTACTACTCTACTATAGCTTTCTTTTAATTTTTTACAATTTCAAAAGTGAAAAAAGTTTCTAATAGGCATTCCTTTTACGAGTCATCAAACACTTGCTTAGTCGATGGTATTCCATTTATGAACTGTAGCTAATTAAATTAATGAGCTAATAATACATTTTCCATTAACCTTCTCTTCCATTAACTCTTTATGTGTCCCATCTACAGCTAATACATACTTGCCCTTCTCTCTTTCTCTCTCGCTCTAGAGCAGGGGCATTAGTGTCAAGAGACTCTTCTCCTTCTCGTGGACTCTGATCAATACTGTAATTACAAAACAGTCAGATAAGCCAGCTATTTTCACATAGAATATAAGACACAGCAGCTTCAGTCTAAGAGTTTCAGTACACAGATTCTGATTATTACATTTTTTTTTAGGACATCCAAGTGTTGCCAATGAACAATTGATTATGTAGGACCTTCATCCATTCCCAAATCCACCACATAATCTGAAACACCCCCCCAAAAAACGTATCTGCGGCCAGATTTTAGTTCTAATTCTTTCTAACACCTTGTCTAAAAAGTGTAATGTCTTAACACTTAAAAAGACTAATGAGCATTTCCCATTCGAAGAACTTCTCAGCGCTCATTTCTCCTAATTATTCAGTAGCGTTTTTGAAGAAAAGAAAAAAAAAAAAAAAACCTGCATAAAGAATCACTGATTAAGTTCCAGCTGATCCGGCATTGGAGAAAGCGATAGAGACTTTTAATGAGCAAACTGCAAAAATCCATGACAGGTCACACTAATGACACAACTCTGTGTGGCAAAGTCACATTCCCCCAGACATTTTGACTCATAATAAGAGAGTCTCCATGCAGAATGTTCTATACCTGCCAGTTATGGAGGATTAAAAAACAATTGACAGTCAGAGATGAAATAAGTAGCCTGACGTATGCCTGCTAGCTAAGAAATTGCCATACGCAAGACATCTGACATCTTCGGCGGGTCAAACTAAATCAGCCTGCACCAATTCATGCAATATTAGAGTTATATATCTTTAACATATGAGGTCTTTCTGCTCAAGGAGGTGCTTAATGTTCCTGTCTGGGGTAATATTTCAGTGTCTTTTCTACAGTGAAGCTCTGTAAGAGGTGCTTTAACCACAAGCTAAATTAATGTAAAGCTAGTGCCGTGCGCTTCGCTCGGTGCTTTGAGAAAGATGGCAGGAAGAGTAGATGGAAGAGTATTTGGAGTGATGGATCACTGAAATGCAATCTTGTTTTTAAGGGCAGGCCTACCGCATCTTCAAGGTAATCAAATACATCTTCCTTCAAAGATCAGAATTATGAGTCAGTTTTATGACACAGCAGTTTCTGTCTGCTTTTTGCTAGTTACCGTATACTCCAATGTATCAACATACAGAACGTATTTAAGTAATATATGAGCTGATCATCACTGATTCATATGATGCCTGTCTTCATATCAATTTCCTAAGTGGTTCTCATTATTAATCACATTGTACTTACTGCTGGAAACACACTATAGTTCAAAGGTACTCTATCGGGTTAATAGATTGAAAGAAATTGATACTTTCTTTTAGCAAGAACACAATATATGTAATTAAAATGAAAGTATTAACATGTATTATATTGTTATGTTCTAAAAAAAAAAGGCTACAGTACTTGACATAAATTCTATCCAAATAAATCCAACACATTACACACCTCAAAACCATCAATCATCAACAAAATGATATGTTTGTTGGATAAATCAGCATATTAGAGTTATTTCTATTGGATCATGCAATATTGAAGACTGGAGTAATGGTTGATGAAAATGGGTATTTGCAATAATGTAGAAAGAATAATAATCTAACACCTTTGAATGGCAGTGTACATTTGCATTTCTACATTTAAAATATTTAGTCATTATGCTCATCTTCCACAGTTGTAGACAATTCTACATTGAACTAATAATGCCTTGATTAAATATGTTTTAATTTCTAAATTTGAATTGAGGTAGAATTTAATAATAGGTATTGATGCTGAATTGTAAGTAGAATTTAAGGGGGAAAAGATAAAAATGTGTGACAAGCACCTTCAGGATTTGGGCTACAAATTGTTGCATCAGTTAAAGTTAGTCATGAAACTCAAATTCTATAAACTCAAAAATAGTAAAGTTTTTCCTTGTGAATGTTTGTCAGTTATAGTAGAAAAGCAAGACATTATACAGAAGAGAACATTAATCACTAATGTTGGCTAGACACAAGTTGTTTAATATTTTAAGATGTCCACACTAAATGGCTTCAGAATTAAGAACTTAGATTAAGATTTATTTTTATGCAACATTACATTTTCCTATTTGACACAATTTGACATTTCCATTTGATAGCCTGAAATAGAAAAGGATTAAAAAAAAAAAAAAAAAAAAAAAAATGTATGTAGCAAAATTCAAAAAGTGTTTTTGAAAATATAAATAAATCCATAAATATTTACTCCATTTACGGTGTGGCTGCATTACAACCTTAGCGTGCAGTGCTTTTCAATAATTAATTAACCTAACATTAATTATTTATTTCAATAAATACATCTTCATTATAACTAAAACATTGTCCTTTACTAAACAGACAGATTTTCTTTAATTTTCAACTCCACATTTTCATGCTCTAATTTACAAGGACATCTTCAACATGAAGCTGATGTAGCTTTTTCAACACCTTAGAGATTTACAATTCAGAAAATCTCTCTTCAGCATCATGTGGAGTGTGTGGCCAATTCAATTTAAATTCCGGCTCATGAACGAAAACAAAAAGCCAATTTTTAGATTCTGCATTTTGCCAAGAACTGCTATGTTCCGGTGAGCATGATTGGACAATGGCTGTGTGCGTGCCAGAGAAATGAGCTCTGGAGGAAACTTGAAGATCTAAAGTTAACCGCCCGCAGACGTTCCCATCCCACCGCAAGCACAATGTGTTTCTAAAGTCAGACCTGCGCAGCTCTTTGCTCCACTAAACAGTGTTTTATTTAATTTGTGCCTAAGTGACAAGGGAGGCATTATATTTTTTTCCCTCTAACGCAGCAGGATTTCCCTCAACGGACATGTAGCCCATGGCTTTACATATTGCTCTTGCCCAGTGCTTTGATTTGTGTTTGGAGGCCTGTCGGGGGATATTTAGACCTGCTTGGCTTTAATACATCACAATGAAAGGGTCTTTTCCAGGGATTGGAGAAGGAGAGAGAGTGAAAAGGAGAGATTTATGCCTGAACCCGGCACGTTCAGGCTCCTGATTAGGGCTACAGCTAATGTAACAGCTTGGACACAAGCACATTGCCTATGGAATCAATATCTCATACTTCTATGAAATTGAGTTTCAGAGAGAGAGAGAGGGAGAGAGAGAGAGAGGGTGCAGAGATGAAAGGGAATTCTAGCTGATATATGCTAGCTGGCTAAAGAGAGCAGGCAGTTTAGTGCTATGGGCTAGAGTTGCCAAGTTTACTGCAGTTTAATATTCTGTGCCATTCCATAAGGACGTATTAACTATGTTTTTGGTCCATTAAATGCATATTAAAGTAGTAGTTCACACAAAAATGAATGTGTGTTGTTGTTTCCCTTCATGTCACTTCAAATGTTGTGCCTTTCTACATTTATAGACCTCATATACAATCAGATGTGATCCTAAACCTCCCACTTCAAAAGTAAATAACAAGTCAGATTTAGAAAGGCAGAAACTGACATGAAAAATGAAATTTTGCCCTCATATATAACACTTTTCTTTATATAAAGAAAAATGGCGATCTCAACATGCATATAATTACATGCACGAATTAACAACATCTTAACTGCACTGCATGACTGAAATTAATTCATATTAAACATTTTCCAAAAAAGAATGATAATGTGGGACCCATACCACACTGGTTTTCTGAGAGTATGCTTGGATTTTCTTGCTCATTGATAATGATTGCTGATTCTGAATCAGAGAAATATATTTCTGGATGCCCTATAGGAGTTAAAGCGCTTATACAGGACTCAAATTAATTTTAGATGAATTATGATTAATAAATGCAATTTGTGCAGAAATGTTAACAGAATATACACATGCATGCTTTTAAAAATAAGCCCTCCAGTTTATTTACAGAAGATTTTTTCCCTTGTTCAGATGAACTCTTTTCAAGGAACTGCTAAATGTATTCCTGTTATCTTGCTTATAATTTTAGTATAATAAATAATATTTTGGACTGAGTGCCATTCTTTGTGCCAGTGTTTGTGCCACTTAATGATTTTATTTTTAATTTATCCTCCAAATTCTATTGCTGTTACTCACATCCTGCCCTTAATTGAGGCTGTACATGACTCACACACCTAAAAGCCAACGGAAATGAATTTATCCTATAATTAGGTCCAAATATCCATCTGTTTACAGCCGGAAAGTTCTATTGTAACCTGTACCTTCAGTTATCCAGCACTCTTTTCATAGCGCTACCAACTCATCACCCTTTCCTTCACACCTTTTCACCTGTGTGTATGTGTGTGAGTGTAAAGCTTTGAACATGACATGGAAGCACACAGGTGAGGAAACAGAAAGGAACCAGCTTACACTGACAGACAGAGCAAAGGACAGATGTCTTACAATCAGATACAGAGAGACAGATACAGAGAGACAGCCAAAGTGAGAGACAGACGGGTCGGCACACTAAATTACTTTCAGGTATTATACAGAGGAGACTCAGGAGCTAAAATGGAACTTAAAAATAATTTTCTTAATTTACTCTTAACACAAAATAACACAAAAGCACAGTGATTGTATTTACAATTCCATATACATATATATATATATATATATATATATATATATATATATATATATATATATATATATACAGCTTA
>JAUYWG010000538.1:0-14043 GCA_034779775.1 Enteromius afrohamiltoni | reverse complement strand
GATAGATAGATAGATAGATAGATAGATAGATAGATAGATAGATAGATAGATAGATAGATAGATAGATAGATAGGATAGAATGACAGACAGAATGATAGAACGATAAATCCAATCCGGTACCTGGCTGCTACTGTAGCCACGTTCTCCATCCAGGCCATGATCTGTCCTCCAAATGTGTTTCCATGGTGATTGGCATGTGGCGGCAGCACCAGCTCGATGCTCTCGACTCGCGTGAGCTCGGTCGACACCGTAGGCACGACGGGCTTTCTGCTGCACAGTCCTGAAATGTCAACAAATCCTGTTCAGCACGCACTGACTCATGACTGGAACTTCTGATCTCACTCCCGGGTTGTTGTGGCTCTTGTTGGGTCTCATGTCTGTCCTCTGGCTGACTCTATCATGGGATTCTTTCCACAGGAGACACTGTGTGTTTGGGCAGTGATTGTTGCACCATTTGTTCTTTTAGAATTTATTGCCATTGAACAATCGATGAAGTTATTAGAAGTACACATCTAGAAGTACAATAGCTTGCAGATCCATCTCAGAACCTTGTAAGAAGACACAATACGCTAATTTAATGACAGTGTTGAATTAAAAAAAAACGCTAACCCTTGTCTTGAAGGTTGTAATAGTCCTTCATGAGGTTCTCGAAGGCCTCTTCATTGTAGAGACGGAGTCGTCGTCTCTCTGAAGCTAGTGAATATTCCAGCACCTCCTCTACAGAGCCCTGAATGTCCAACGGTTTCAGAGACACCTGCAGAAATGGACATCAGTGAACATTTAGGAATTATTATATTTCTATATACATAAAGTCTAAGCCTATAAAGCATATATCATATGCCACTAGACCTTTGCTAATTTAGGATATTTAAGAATTTTTTGAAACATGTCTTACAAGAATGCATTATCTGTGAGCATTTTAAGACCAAACAATGGCAATAATGTATTTTAAGATATCTCAGTGCAAGCTTTTTCCAGTTTAGACAGCTCTTAACATTTATTTTAGTCTAGGACTAGTCTTAAACCCTGTTCGGGAAACTGCCCCCTAATATACTATATTATCTTTAATGTAATTAGGCTTGCTCTTACTGACCAAAGACTTAAGATCAAAACTTAAATTTGGCTTAAGGGGATAATTTACCCCAAATGTTTTCTCACCTTTTGTGTTCCTGTTGGTTTGGCAACAAACGTGGAGAAGGCCACGCAAACCCTCTTGGTCACCCCACTGAGCACCTCCTGTACTGTCACATAGATGCCAACCTGATAAACACAGTGGCCTGATCAGACACATGAATGCCTTATAGTTCTACTGTTAGTATTTAATACTCTTTCGCCTTGTATTACCTCCATACTTGTGTTGAAAGCCCTGTTCACTCTGGCTTTGATATTGATAACCTGCCCAACCCTGAAATAAAGAGAGATATTATATGATACGACAACAGATCAACTTATCACACAACATGAGACACCCAAGAAGCACTTTATCCAGCATTTGCTAAAAATGACCTTACACCTGTCGCTAAAATCTGATTGATGCTAAGACTGTTGTTGCAGGATCAGGAAGGATGACCTCCTTCGATAAGTTACGTTAAAAAAAAAAGAGTTCACCCAGAGATGTAATCACTCTCAAGATATAGATATAGATATGCATATAAAAATGCATTACTGCATTAAATGCATTAAAATGCTCACTAATGGATATATTTTAATTTACATAATGTAGGACACATTCTAGTACCTTACAGTCTCTTCAAACTGGATATCATCCATGGAAGCCGTAACACACGCCATTCCTGCATGTCTTTCAGCTTAAAGGAAGATACAAAGAAAAAAAGACTCAGAGATTTATAACATGAACCAGTTAAATGAACCTTCAAAGATGGGTACACACTTATTGTTCAAAATTGCTTGTAACCGTTATTTATATTTCATGTGTCTAACTGGAGCAGAAACAGGAAAGAGATGGAGCGTCGACTATAAGAGAGGACACGTGTAAATCATTGATGTCTGCTTTCCTCAAGCCCCTTTTCTTTAGTTACGGAAAAATATAGATTTACACAAGATTTGTGGGTAAAAGGTGGACGGATGCTAGTTACCTTACTCGTTCATAGTCTAAAGGTGACTGCTTATCTCAACCTGCTCTGATGGGTTGATAACACACTAGGTTGTTTTGGAAATAGAAAATTTTTACTGCTTTAGCAGGTCAGTCGAGGTGTTGCTCGCTTTTGAAATTCATTAAAGATCACTGGAAAGACTTTATCCAAATGGATTTACAGTAAGGGACATTTAAGCAATATTTTGTTTACTACTTGTGACATATTTTATCTTTAGTATGTCTACAGCGTAATGACGCATCATATTAAAATAAATATTTGCTGAATTAGGTGTTATTGCACAAAAACCATGAAAGGGGATGATCATGTCCTACTTACTAGGGATGCCTTAACTGGGACATATAGGACACTTTTCTAATTTTTAATTATTAAAATTATTTTTACTACTGATTCCAGAAGCTGAATTTTGTGACACTCACAAGAATTTAATGGTAAAGGCACTTTTAAGCAATATGAATTGTATAAAGCACTATACAAATAAACGTGACTTAAAATACTAAATAAAATATTTATTACTATAAATTCAATTAGTGTTATTAATTGAGATAAATATGTCAAATTAATTGAATAATTATATTATTTAATGTAATTTTCATATTTAATAATGTAAAATTAAATTATATATATATATATATATATACACACACACACACACACACACACACATATTCTAATCTTTTTATAAACTATTGTAATATTTAATATAATAATTTTTTGTGAGTTAAAATATTTAAATAATGATCAGAAAAACAAAAGAACCCCTCAATTAAGCTATATACTATCATTTAATTATTATTTTTTTATTTAACTGATGTCATAATAGCAACAAACTATATATTTAGACATAATGATTCCACCAACCGGCCTACAAGTTGTGATGAATCATGAAGATTAAATATTAAATGAATTAAAACACTTTTTTAACAACATGCCACTGCTGGTTATCTAGGTCTGAAAGGGGCTTTGTACCCTAATAATCCAAACAAAAATAATATTTACAAATCTACATGAATTACTGTATCCGAAAAATACACCAAATATATATATTAAAAGTCATTGTTTAACTGAAAACAATTTAAAACAAATGACAATGTCAGAGATTATAAGTCATGATTTAACCATTCAATAAATGTGTAAAGACAATCAAAAAAAGCAGGTTACCAACCCTGAATTCCATCCCACATCACATCTGCATCTACAGCACAGTGTCCCTCTCACCTGCCAGACAGGCGGTGGTGTCCATCCACTTCAGCAGCTGTCCTGCTCCCAGCTCTTCCTGGTGGTTTGCATGACAGGGCAGGATGGACTGGCACATCTGCACCTCCACCGGGCCGGACCCTTTTTTTCGTCCCTTCTCGCAGGATCCGTCCGTATCTAACGTTCCTCTTGACCAGTTCTGATCCATGAGGCCTTGTTCATAGACGTAGAGTGTTGAAATAAAGTCTCTCTCTTATGAAGGCCGATGCCAGGTGACCTCAACTCTGGCCAACTTTGACGTTCTGTGGGACCATGTGATGTGCACCAAACGACCGAACTAAATACTTCTGCAAGCTGCAGGACACTGTGTAGGCTATACACACACACACACACACACACACCTGTGCAGCAGTGGCTGTTACGACACATGTATTGTGATGTAATCGCCATGTGCCTATTATTAACTTGTTTTATGCCAGAGAGTCATAAAGCTGCTGAGTGTCGTCGGGTCACGGATGTAATATACTGTAAGATGGCAGAATTGAGGAGCTATTTCTATCACCTTTACCTGAAAATGCACCCTAAAAAACTTGTTCTGAATGTTGTGGACCTTTACTTTACTATTTAGAGTTAAGGTCTTTTTACACCAACTTCCCATGGTGCCAGAAACCACCAGGTGCCAATTCTGATTGGCTGTCGGTGTTAACATTCACCAGAAGAAAAAAAAACAAACAAAAGAAAAAAACGTTATGAAAAGACTCGTCCACACCAACAATAATAATTTTTTTTTTTTACATTTTTTCCAGTGGATGAAGGAATCATCCAATCAGAAACCAACCAACTATAAAGCCACGTTCAGAATGTCCGATTTTTGTGCAAATCTCGATTAATATCCAATGATCTTTTTAGACAGTCTAAACAGCAACAAACTAACTGCTTGAAATCTGATATGTGCAAATACGTTTCCAACTACATTCATTGCCTATGCAGTTTGGAGTCCTTAAAAGAGAGCATTTAATACTTCAGACATTAGCGCTTTTGGTACAAGTGGGCTATAGAGCTCTTTTTAAAACCTTATGGTTATAGTTATTGGAGTGAACAGGCCTGAACTGATCTACAATTGTGGGCATGACCAGAAACCATTATGCAATAAATAAATAAATAATACACAATAAAATTTGACCAAACAGCTGAAATCAAATCAACAAAATAGCAACAATCATACCGAGTTTTTTTTTTTCAGTTAAAGAAAGTCAACACACAAGGTGGTGAGAGACAGTAAAGCAATAACACATTTAACAAAATTAGTCTTTTCACCCACAGACTCTTACTTTAGGGTAGTTAAGATAGTTAAGCTAGTAAAGGGGCCCCCGTACAAACAGGAGGCTGCTTGGTTCCCGATATAATATCAGTGACTTTCAATTAAAGTTGGCTAATCTAAACTTGAACCATTTTCACATAAATATTATAAAGTTAAAGCTACAATTTGTACACTTCTCTATTTTAAACAGAAGAAATTGTCATTGAACACTAGCTTAGCAAAAAAAAAAAAACCCACACATAAAAAAAACAAGCGAAATAATTTGACAGTCTGTTAAACAGCAATGAGAAGCTTTATATCAGTATAGGATATCCAAAACTTCTCTGTGTATTTACAAAAGTCAACACAGGGTAGAAAATAAACACTTCACAAAATCAAAAATCAAACATCAAATAAGTCAAATGAAGATGTTGCACACTCACGATGGGGTCTCTCGTAGTTAGGAAAAAATCTGGGGCAAAAGTTATTACAAATAAACACGAAAACACCTCAGTTATTGTACAGTATTGTTTTAAATAATTCACAGAGACACAGATGAATCAGATCCCCAAGCTATAAAAAAATTCACATATATATATTTAAGAAATTTCGCAATAATAATATTATTAATATTAACTTGAAAAAAAAAAAAAAAAAAATCAAAGCAAATCACAGTTTCTCCGGGTGACACAACAACGGCTGTATAAATAAGTTGATTATTAGAATGACAGATGTACGGAATCATAATTCCCATCCGTGTGCCCTTCCTCTGAATGGACCAGTTTCCTTTTTCCAAAAAAATCGTCCTTACTTCCTGTATTCACATGCAAAGATTTTCACAAAGAAAACGTCGTAATATAAGAGCGGTAAACGCTGTATCTGTGTATGTCACATGATTAGGAGTATTTTAAAAACATGAAAGAAATATTCTTCGATAACTGAAGCTAGTGCGATGATCTCGGTTCAGTTTCGGAGGACGTTCCTCTCGCGTCCCCCAGTTAAGATTTTTTTTAAGTGTATGTATGGAATGGCTGTTCTTCGTAGGCATCAACCTGAAAAATAAATCTCCTGTATATACAAACAAAACCTCCAAGGTGTTGATCAGATTGGAGCACAGATGTGAGAAGGCCTAATGCAGAGGGAAATGATCAATTACAGACGTCAGTTGGAATTACAAACACATTTCCGTTAACGACAACTTAACCCGGTGCAATAAAATACGAATCGGCGATGACACAAAGACTCAATTACAGCGCGTCCTCGCTGGGAAGTTGATTTTTAGCATTGCAATTCTGCCATTTTACGAACTCCACCCCCACTGTGTTTCCTGCGATAAATCCGTTTACGTAGATCTGTCAATTTACATCATATTTCAAGAAAATATGATTTTGATAAAAACAGTTCAAGTCCATCATCTCTCTTTCTAGGATCAATATATGTCCTTTCATACACACATGCACATGTAACTTTGAATGTACACCCACATATATACACGAAGATATACGTAAATATAGACAGGCTGTTGATTCGTCGTTCTCAGCCCAACATGGTTCAGCTTTGTCTCTCGGTGTGACGTGGCCGAGTAGGTCAAAGAATGACATTTGAAGAAAAAAGGAAACGAAGGAAGGAGAGAGAAAGGAGAGGCTTGGACCCATATTCTTCAGAGAGCAGAAGAGGGCTGGCTACAGCGCGCTTGCACAAGTTCCATGTCATGTGGTGGAATCCACCTGGATTTCCAAATGAGGTCTTCACACACTCATGGTCATGTTTGGAGAATACTGCAAGGAGACAGAGTTAGAGAAGAGAGTTTGAGTGGGTTTTTAAGAGCTCTAAAAGGAATGGTTCACACTGAAATGAAAATCGGTTGAAGTTTGACTCTATTTGTGAAAATAAGCATTACATCACTTGCTCACCGCAGTGAATGGGTGCCGTCAGAATGAGAGTCCAAACAGCTGCTAAAAAAATCCTCACAGTAATCCACAAGTAATCTCCAGTCCATCAATTAATAGTGAAAAGTTGAGGTTTGTAATAAACAGGCATCTTTAATGTCAAACCACTGCTTCTGGGCAAAGTCTATAATCCATAACAACACTTCTTTGAAAAATTCCATCTACTGTTGTCCTCTCGCATCGTAATCCATCACCCGCCCTTCCTCTGAATGGACCAGTTTCCTTTTCCATAAATCATCCACCAAGATTGTTTAGAACTATTATGATTAATAAATGGTGCTTGATCTGTGCATATTTCTCTTCTGATTCAGAAGAGTGACTTATTACTGTGTAAAGTAATATTATGGATATGGGCTATGATTTAAAGTAAAAAAATGCCTTAATAATGGATTTGTTTTGTACAAACATGCAGTGTTTTGCTTAATATGTGAATTGACGGACTGGAGTTTACTTGTGAATTATCGTGATGTTTTTATCAGCTCATCCTGACGGCACCCATTGACTACAGTGGATCTAGTGATGGACTACTGCATGTCTTCAAATCTGTTTTCCGATCAAGAAACAAACTTTTTCACATCTCGGATGACCTGAGGCCGAGTAAACTTTTAGCACAAATGCAGTAGCACACAGGAAATGACATACACTTTCATTCTGGAAAGGGTTGAGGAAATTTCCGCCCATTTCTCCGTCATCTCTAGGAGTTCCAGGCTGGTTGCTCATGCTTAGGTTACCGGGAGAGTTCTGTACAGATAGATAGTGTGAATGTTCAGTTTAATAAGGTTTGTGGATGACCCAACTTGCTTATGTAGTTATTTTATCACATTTTATGATTATAATAAAAGTTGCAGCAGCCAAAAATCCCCATGTATGATATAATGAATTTGATTAAAATATTAACAGTCCTAATTAAAATACAAAACAATTCTTACCTTGGGCATACTGTCCATGTCAGCTGACCCTAAAGAGATACAAATACGGATTTGAAATTATACTGTAGATGCATAGTTGCAAAAACAGCACTTTTAAAATGCATGGGTAATCTTCAATGACCACAAGGTGGCATAATCATGCAAGGCAAAAAAAGTGACAACAAATCAGGAAATCTAGCATGAAAGCTGTGATTTCACATTGAATTATGACATGCTTTGATACTCTCCAAGCAAAGTAAGCGGACAGCACTCAAAGATGTCTAGTACGTTCTAAAGTGGTTGTTTGTATTAGAGATGCTCTTACCTAATGATCCATTCATGTGATGAGGCTCCATTCCTGCCATGCCGCCCATCGGACCATCTCCACCCGGACCAATAGGGAACTGTCAAACACACACACACACACACACACACACACACAAGCTCACATAATGTTATTACAAAAACTACAGAGAAAGTTTTCAGTCAGTACAGAATGAACAAATGCAACTCAATATGAACTGAGATGAGATGCACATGTGTAATTATTTCAACTCCTCAGGCTCTCTTACATTTTGCCTGTTTCCTCCAGGTGGGACTGTGTTTATCATGGTGTATATATTTTCTCCAGAGTTTGTCGAGTCTGCAGAGGAAGAGCCAAACTAATAATTTAAAAATAATTTAAATAATTAAAAATATACATACATAAATCAAACACACAAAAAAAGTGTAAAATATAAATACAAAAAAAATGCTATGATAATAATAAAAGACATAAAATATTTTGAAATAATAGTATTGGTATAATTTTAATATATATATTATTTAAATAAATATATATAAATTAAACATTTTAAATGTAATAATTTTTTTATATAAATTACAAATTATTTGAAAAAATAAGTATATGCATATACTTATTTTATTGCTTTATTTTAGCAAAATGTTGAGGTATTATAAATATAAATATAATTATTATATAGAAATATAGAAATACATTAAATAAATGATATCATGTACTGTATATACTTTGTGTGTGTGTGTGTGTGTGTGAAAAATATTTATATGTTATATATAATTTGATTTTATTTCCCCCCTCAATATATCAATCCATTCCATTCGATATATCTATCCTATGCATGAACAACTATCTTCTGCAGTTCTACCTGCAGGGCTAGGCATGATGGGAGTCCCTGGGGGCCCTCCTCCTCCGGGTGGACCCTGAGAAAGAGAAAAGACAAATATTGTTCTGAATCTTACATTAAACAGATTAATTAGTTAGATTTGCATGCACTTACGACATGTACAGGTGTAAATGTGAAGACAGTCCCGTGTGTGTGTGTGTGTGTGGTTCATGACAGTGGCCTGAGGCCCTTGCTGTGGTCAGCACTGTGCATATCTGCTTCATCCTCCCTCTTCCCAAATCTAATTATCTCTCCTCCTCTCTGCTGACTCGGCTCTGCTTTCCCGAGCAGCTCATCTTGTCTGGCTGCTTTCAGTAAGCTACCACAGCTTCCCTTCCACAAATCATCTCAGCCGGGAGTTACTGACAGTGGTTTAACAGAAGATCTTGTGTAAATGTCTTAAAACGACATGTTTAATCACACCGGGTATCTCAAATGTGCTTCAATGTATCTGGCAATGTCTAGTTGTGTGAAGGATTTTCACTTGATTTTTCACCAGATTTTTAGATGTCTTTCTACAAAATATGACCTTCATTTAAGCATATATACATATTCAGTACATTACATAGTATACTACCCAGTACAAATGTCAAACATACTTAAATCAAAATACATTTTTGCAAATGTAGCAAAATGACTTTTAGTTTTTCTTAAAACAAAAAAGGGGTGAACAGAAAACATTATTTTTTTCTGACCTCACTGGCAGATTCATTTTTTTAAGCAAAAATATACCTACTTTTGATATACATATAAAAAAAAAAAAAATGCTTAATGTTGCATCTCATAAATGCATCTAAAAACACTATAAACACTATTTCTACTTTAAATTATATCATAATAATCAGCAATTATTAGAATGATGTCTGAAGGTTTGTGTGACACTGAAGACTGAAGTAATAATACAGCTTAGCGTCACATAAATAAATGACATTTTACAAGATGTTACAACAGAAAACAGCTAATTTACATTGCAAAAATATTTCACAATTAAATACAAAAAGACTGTTTTTACTCTATTTTTGATGAAAAAAATAAATGCAGCCTTGGTGAGCGGAAGAGACTTCTTTTAATAACATAAAAATCTTCAATATTTTTTAAACTTCTGACCAAACAGTATTGAAATATTTTCTAATAATGACTAGTAACATCCTTTATTAGCTTCCACGATTGAAGACACGGAACTATCTGCGATCTGAAGCACGTCTAACAGCTGGACGTAAATGGAAAGGGTCACGGCACTTACCACATAACTCCCTGGAGACGCAGAGGAGTACGGGATCTTAAATGCCACGTGGATCCGATCAGACAGAAAAAACAGAGAGAATGTCAACAAATCAGATGCTCTTCAAGTGCAAACATTTACCTACAGCTGTAGTGGCTTACATCTTACAACGACTGATTGGAGGAATGACTCACCGAGTTGGAATTTGGTGGATTTGGCCACGGTCTTGCTCCAGGACCCCTGTAATAGGGCGAGATATGTTGTACTCACTGACTATTGTACTCATTGCTAAGTAGGAAACAATCTGTTATTAGACAAGTACTTCTTGGTGTAATAGGAAGTACGTACATATTCATCCCAGGCATCCCAGGACCCCCAAGAGCATTGAGTGGTGGTCTCATGCCTCCTCCATATGCCTGGAAAGATAGAAATAAATGTGGTGAAGTGTCTTTGCAGTTTAGATGAGAGAAGCAAACACGCGGCTGTAATGCTCATACCTGTGGCCCAAGGGGTACCATTCCTCTGGGTGGAGTCATTCTCTGCATAGCCCCGCCCATATTTGGATGACCTGTCCAATTAAATGATCAGATGCACATTAGTGATAAACGCTAATGTCAAGAAAGTGATCAAGAAATAAAAGAAAAAAATGGAAAAAAATGATCTCAGAATGAAATAAATGTTTCCAAATAGGTGTTTGAATAATAATGCATATTTAACCTGTATATAAAAAATAGATATGTTTTCTTTTCTTCTTATGGTGACTGAATTATCTGATGATTACAAAAAAGAAATTCCTGCTGTAAAACATATTTTATATATCTTTTAGTATAATTGTCAAGAGTCGCATCACTTCAGCTCCCCCTGGACTCCTCTATTATGGACTCTTATTCCCACCATGCATTGCACACCCATACCGGCTCACATTTTGTAATCATTACCCACAGCTGTTGTTTCAACCCTCACACTCACTGGCACATTCTCCCATGGACAATCGCTACGTGTTGACTTGCTAAGTGTTTGCTTTGTGTTGTTTTGACTCCGACCTGTTTACTGACCCTGTGATTGTTTGCTGCCTGCCTCGACCTTTGCTTTTGTATCTTGACCACGACTCTGTTTGCCTGTCTTTTTGACCCTGCCTGCTGACCACTGAATAAAACTTTGCACATTGATCCGAACGCTTCCGTAGCAGTCATTAAAATAATAATGTGTATGTTAAGTGGTGATATTATAAGGACTCTTTTATTATAATTTTGTTCTCAAGGTGAGTCTGATAAAACCTGTCACAAAATGTTTAAAAAAACAGCCGGTTGCTAAATACATATTTAAATATATTTAATGTTATTCTTTGTTGAATCTCATGAAAACTGTCAAGTAATGTTAACTATATTTATTATTATTTTTAATATAATTATTTTTAATTTATTAATTTTTATAATGTTATTATTTTTGTCTTATATAAATATATATATATATATATATATATTTTTTAAAGACAGATTTTATGAATGTTGTCAATTTACATTTTAATTCTAATATATTTTTTATCTAATACTAATAATGTAATATACATAATAAATAAAAAATATGGATATTTAATGTAAAACAATATACAAAATATAAATGACAATTTGTTTTATTAAGGATTATAATATTTTCATCGACAATTAACCATCAACCAACTGCTCTCATTACTATAACATAAAACAGCATACTTAAACAGCGTGGAAATATTTCATTTATGATGGTTAAAAAATAAACCATTTGTCCAGACTTGATTTTCATTACTGAATTACCATAATGAGTTTTTTTCTACATTACGATAATGAGAATTCTGGGGGAAAAGTGAAAAGAGCTTAATTGTTATGAAAATAATGTCATCATGGACAACATGGCACTAAAATAGGTTCAATATGTTTATGTCAAATATAATTTCTTTTAGTTCTGATTCAGGTGTTAAATACAACACAAACATTTCTTTGTGAGATTCACATTGTAAGCAAACCTTGTTGTCTTGATGGGTCCATACCACTGGGTAATAACGGCTGGTTTCCAGGGACTCCACCTAACGCCTGAACCAGTGAGATACAGTACAAATTAACATACACTTGTCAACATCTTCCAAGCAGGAGTAGATAAGGCCCATTAGGTGCCCTTGGGTTATGACATTAGATCAGGGCCCAAAATATCACATTCATTCCACATTCTGGAAATAAAATGTGTAGCCTTAAGCGACAGGAATAAGAAAAATATATATATTATTTGAGGGAAATATTAGTCTTGGCTGAAAAGTCTTAGCGTGACTCACAGCAAGTCAATTAGATAAGACTGAAAAAAAAAACATTCAAAGCTCCATTATGAGTTTGTATTTCTATATGTGACCCTGGACCACAAAACCAGTCTTAAGTCGCTGGGGTTTATTTGTAGCAATGTCCAAAAATACATTGCATGGGTCAAAATGCCAAAAATCATAAGGAAATTAAGTAAAGATCATGTTCCATGAAGTTTTTTTGTAAAATTCCTACTGTAAACATATCAAAATGTCATTTTTGATTAGTAAAATGCATTGATAAGATATTCATTTGGACAACTTTAAAGGTGATTTGCTCAGTATTTAGATTTTTTTGCACCCTCCGATTCCAGATGTTCAAATAGATGTATCTCGGCCAATGATGTATAAGTCTCAGTTTTGTGAATTTTTTACCTTATGACTGGTTTTGTGGTCCAGGGTCACATACTGAGATGACACTGTATTATAACTAAACTAAAATGGAAAAGCACCTGGTTGGGTATTCTGAGAGGAGGTCTGGGGCCGCCAGGATAACGTGATGACATGAAAGGCTAGAAAAAAGAAGAGATATCACATGACATCAGCAACTTCCTAATATAACATTCCTCTATATTGGCTCGCTAAAGCATCAGCTAGATAGCCAGCAGTGAGCGTACTGAACTGGGTCTTTTTTAAGATCAGTACACAGTGAACTAGCTTTACTTCAGCTCTGGGGGTATTTACTTAAAGCTTGAGCAAATCAATAGCACCGACAACGTCTCAAGAGAACAGAAAACAATTATTTCCAAGCATCCAACCGAACGGGACCATTTCCACCTCCACATCTAAGGTAAGATTAAGAAAAAAAAGCACCCCTAATGACAAAGTAAACATGAAGAAAACTACAGAACAGTTTGGATCTGTAAGATTTGAATAAAGTCTCTTATGCACACATACAGTAATAACAGAATTTTTCTAAAATATCACTACAATTTAAAATAACCGTTTTTTATACTGAATATATCTTAACATGCAATCTATTTCTTTGATGCAAAGCTGGAATTTTTTGCAGTCTTTAGTGTCACACGATCCTTTAGGAACCATTCCAATGTACTGCTCAATAAATATTATTAACAATTGTGCTACTTAATATTTGTTTGTGGTAACGATGATGCATGTTTTTCAGGTTTCAGATTAAAAAGTAGCAGAATTAATATATAAATGCATATTAACATTTTATGCATATACAGTATGCATGTAGTGATGCATCTCTAAGAGTTAAAAGATGTCTATTGATCAGTTCACGAGGCTTTGGGGGTCACGTCTCATTTCAGACATCAAAGCTCAGACGAGTGGCCAATCTGTTTTTGGGCCAGCATCTATCGATAATTAAGGGCAATAAGAGGTTCATTCAGAGTCAGTCATTATGATGTGAAAATTGGACGTCTTCACTGGGTTTTCATGAAAATGCAGCTCTTTGTTCATCAAAGGGAAGGCAAACATAGAGCGAGATGTGTTCCTGTGGCCTGAACACAACACAAACGCTGTGCATTTTCAGCCACATTTCTATATGTGTGCATCTCTATGAAATAAAGCCTGAATTACAGAAGTCCAAACAAAAGGTGGAGGGGCTTCAAAAGCAGAGACTCTGCAGATTTAATTCTTCATACCGCATGAGGAACATTTCAACAAACACACAAGTAAGAGAAAGTTCAGATTCAGAGTGTGGAGCTTCATGAGTCGTGATAATCTAAGCAAGTAACCATAGCAACAGCAGGCTGCTTGAGTACTTTCCGATAAGATTCACATTAGCCAATACATCGATAAAATACACTCAACAAAAATATAAACGCAACACCTTTGTTTCTGCTCCGATTTTTCATGAGATGGACTTAAAGATCTA
>JAUYWG010000537.1:0-14069 GCA_034779775.1 Enteromius afrohamiltoni | reverse complement strand
CCGTGCGCTTTCTACTCCCGTAAGCTCACCCAGGCCGAGCGGAACTACGATGTCGGCGACCGAGAGCTTTTGGCTATTTGGCTGAAAACATCTGGAACCAGGCTCACGTCCACCTCCAGAGGGCCGTGAGGCGCCTAACTGCTCAAGCTGACCGCCGTCGCCGACCCAACCCAGCCTACGAGCCAGGACAATGGGTGTGGCTCTCCACTCGGGACCTCCGCCTGCGCCAACCCTGTCGGAAGCTCAATCCTAGGTACGTGGGTCCATTCAGAATCACCAGACAAATAACACCTGTTTCATTTCGACTTGAACTGCCTGCCACATACAAAATCTCACCCACCTTTCATGTTGCCACTCCAGAGGCACCCCCCCCGATCATCGACGGAGAGGACATCTACCAGGTCAGAGAGATCCTGGACTCCCGGCGTCGGGGGCCCGTTCTGCAATACCTGGTCGACTGGGAAGGTTACGGGCCTGAGGAGAGATCCTGGGTTAACGCCCGGGACATCCTGGACCCCACTCTAACGGCCACCTTCCACCAAGAACACCCTGAAAAGCCGGCTCCCAGACCTCGGGGAAGACCCGACGCCAACCCTCTCGCTTCAGGAGCCGCTCGCAGGGGGGGGGCTCTGTAACGGGGCGGAATTCACTTCAGAATAGGGCGTCAGAATAATGCATTAGTTAAGCATTAATTAATTTTTAACTTGTTCACAATTAAGCAGTAGTTGAGCAAAAACACACTAGTAATTAATGATTAACTTAACATTTTAAGGGACAGAATTATGCATTAGTTAAGAAATAAACTAGTAATTTATGATTAACAATTATGCATCTGTCACAGACCGCACCTCTGTGGCCCTCTCTGTTCATCGGCAGCGGGAACCTTCCCCGGAATATTAGTTCCCACCCGGACACTTTAGGACCACGTACCTCGGCGTTTCGCGCCGCTTTCTCCCGCCAAAAGTGACTATTTAAACCCGGACTTTTGAGCGAGCTAGTCGCGAAGTCTCGATTTGCCCTGGCTATCGATTCCGAGCGTTTACTACCATTGTTTCTGTCTACCCGTGTTTGATTTACTGCCTGTTGTTTGTTTCCGCCATTTTGCCGCCTGTCCCGACCTACCGCCTGTTTTCTGACTACGATTAAGCCTTATCCTTCTCTGTATTGTCTGCCTGTGGATTGACTATTGCTTGTTTGACTACGCTGAATAAACATTGTTGCTTATGGATCCGCAAGAGCCCCGAGAATCCTTACAGTACCTTTGATAAGTCCAAAATAATTTTCAATATTATCATTTTTTTTTTTTACAATTACTTGCAGGTGGCCTATCGGGTACACCTTTGTGGCCTGGCAGTGAGGATACAAAGAAGTGTAGTCGAAATATCGAATGACTTTGTTGTCCGCAGCCTTTCATGATTCAAGATTTCAAGATTTAAGAGTTTTATTTGTCCATACACAATTATACATAGTATAACCAGCAGTGAAATGTAGGTCAGGTTCGCTCCAAGGACAGTGCAATTATATTATAAAATAAGTAATAAAAATATAAAAATAATAAAAAATATAATATAAAAATATATAAATGTAATGAAAATAAGAAATAAATTAAATAGTAGTATAAGGAATGTGCAAGAGAATGTGCAAATGTTGTACATGGTATAAATTAAAATAGCAGAATTTACAGAGTCTTGGGTGTTAAGACACAGGGTTGGAGTTTAGGAGCCTTAGGAAGAGCTTCTTCCCCCAGGCCATAATGGCGCTTTTCCACTGCGTGGTACGACTCGGCTCGGCACGCCTCTACTGCCGTGACATCATCGTAAACATGCCACAAACAAACACACAACAATGGAGCATATTGACGGAATGGTGTTCTTCATTCTCGGCATGTGGATGTTTTAACAGCAAGACGAAAGAGTTTGTTTCAAAAGAGGCTGATGGCAGCCAAAGAAAACACAGCTAAAAAAAAAAATAGAGTTTGGGAACTTTTGCAAGAACACGCAGACAACGACAACACTTGGTTAGCTCGACGACGCGCAAGGGTAAGCATCTAGCTAACTTTTATCACTGTTGCAAAGCATATAATGAACTTATCTGACAGTGTTCTGTATATTACAGATCTTCCACCTTTTGCAAAAAGGTCGCCGCAACAGACCATCTGTTATTTATCTGACATTTAACCGTGCTTCAGAGTGGTGGGATGTGATTGTTCCCGGTTTTACAAACACTGGCTGGAGAACTTTAGAATGTCTGAAGAAACATTCATTCACTTATGCAACAAACTGCGTCCAGCGATGGAGAGACAGGACACAAACTTCCGCATGTGTGTACCTTTAAAGAAAATAGCCATCGCACTGTGGAAGCTTGCAACCGGTGCTGAGTACAGAAGTGTTGGACATCTTTTTGGTGTAAGCATAAAAACTGTGTGTCGGTGTGTTCAGGAGTTCTGTGCAGCAGCAGAAACCCTGTTGGTATCAGAGCTAATTCGTTATCCTGATCAGGAAAAGTTTAAAGAAATGGCTGCCTACATTGAGAACAGGTGGGGGCTCCCACACTGTATTGGGGCTATTGATGGATCACACATCCCCATCATAGCACCAGAGGAATATCACTGTGACCGTAAAGGTTGGCACTCAATCATCCTTCAAGGTGTTGTGGATGGAAAGGGCCTTTTCTGGAATGTTTTCACAGGACTGCCTGGAAGCCTGCATGATGCTCGAGTTTTGAGACTGTCCACACTGTGGGAGTTGGCAAGCCGTGGAAACCATATACCGGCTAACACCAGAAACATAGGTGGGTGACTGCTGGCTACTACATTCTAGGAGACTCTGCCTATCTCTTGCAGAACTGGCTCTTAAAACCATTCATTGACATTGGACACCTGACAGCAGAACAGCAGGTCTACAACATGAAAATCTGCAGAACACGTGTGGTTGTTGAAAATGCCTTTGGTCCATTAAAAGGAAGATGGTGATGCATTATGAAAAGAAATGACTGTGCTGTCAATCTTGTGACGTCCATGGTGCTGACATGTTGTGCTCTACATAACCTTTGTGAGAGTCATGGTGAGGCCTATGAGAATGCTTGGGACTTACCCCCAGCAGCAGAGACTGTGGTGGCAGTGCCACAGGCTATAGAGGAGGAGGGCAGGGATGTCCGTGCAGATCTAATGTGTTACTTGAATAGCTAATTCACGTATTCACGTAGCATGTTCAGTAAAGTGTATTATAAATACATTTTTAAACATTTCAAACTTTACAATGTATTCCTTTACAACTTTACAATGCATTATAATTTGTTTTGGTTTGTATCGTGGTGGCATTTAACGTTTGTCTTTATCAAGAGCTACATTACCTGCTCATACAATAATACATTTTTAATATAGTCTTAGGGTACACGTATTCAATCAGATTGTTTTTATTGAAGCAAAACATAAATATAAAAGGTAAAAATATACAAAGTGCAAAACGTATAGACATAAGGCATAAAGGAAGTTGAAACTATATATATATCCTATATTGTGATATCCTATTTGTACATATTATGATATATGAAATATCAAATAGGTATTATACCTATTAACACACGCTGTGCTGTCGTAGTGCAGCTGGAGGTTGATGGTGATGGTGTTGGCGGGCGTGGTGGAGACGCTGCTAGCACCGCTTGGGAAGAGGAGTCGTCGTTGCATGGAGAAAGTGCAAGTGAATTGATCGTGGACAAAGAGTCTGAAATACAAAGTTTGTCTAATCAGTTGGGAATGCACAAATTACTGCAACACACCAAAAAAAACATGAATATCATGAACAATAGCATTGCCACTGATAAATGTAAGCTACTAGGACTTTGTGCTTCATTAGGCCATGATTTTACAGTCAAATTGCAATATAAAATAAGAATCAACGATCAATAAAACCAGTACAGTTAAAATTTCAAGCGTTAAATAAGACAACGTACCATCCTCGATCGTGTTCTCCAACAGTGGCGTGGCCGAGTCCAGGGCACCCTCCCTTCCATTGCTCGTTGGTCTACCTCCGTAGATTGCGACCATTTGATCGAACCACTTCCACGATCGCCTGTTTAAACCACTCCGGCTGTTGTGGTCCTCTATGCTTCTGTAGTCGCTCTTCAGTTTTTTTTAACTTGTCCCTACATTGTTTGTAAGTCCGATGGTAGCCGTGTGCGGCCAAGAGCTTAGCGACCTCCTGAAAAACCTTTTCATTCCGTGTCGCCCCATCAAGCTCTCGCTGAATCCGCTCCTTGGCTACCAACGAGAGGAACGTCTGCACTTCCTCAATAGACCACGAAACAGCCATTTTTACAATTCAAAAAGGTGCGTTTCCTCAAACAAAAAAGTTGCGTCCGATCCTTCGCTGGCTGTGCTGATTTAAATCTAGCGGGTCTGTTGTGTCTCGTGTCACAATTTAGTGACGCAGTAATGACGATTTTCTCTGGACAATCAGTGACCAGCAGAGTTTACGCGTCACGTTTTGGTAACGGTACGGCTCACTTGGAACCGCGGCTGAGGTGGTACTAAAAAAAGGACCAGGTACCAGGTACTGTTCCCAGTGGAAAAGCGCCATAATTCTCTCAGTCTTTGCCATCAGGCTACTGACGCGCTTGCCACAGAGTGAATAGGCAGTCACCGGGGTGACCAGTTTACTTTATGATGCAGCTTAAATCCGTTCACCAAACAATATCTGGCATGGGTCCAGTCTCTCTGGGTGTTTGTATGTGGACATAAACGCTATCACATCGGGATTAGTCTTTTTAGTATGGTTCCAGCTACACTCCCAATTCATAACCACTTCCAAACCGTACGCACGCTCCAAAATGTAAATTTTGTCATCACTTTGTCTTTTGAGAACACCATAAGGCACTTTTAATAGAGGATTTATATCATTAGGATTATAACAGCGATCACATGCATGGGAAAAAAAAAAAAAAACAGGATCTCGAATGCTTTTTTAATACAACAGAATACTTGCCAAATGACACCTCCCCATGATTCAAAGCATGCTGGATTTCGATATCTTGTGACTTACTAACATATTCAAGCCATTCAATCGATATGTTCAAGTATGTTTTGTTCTGACTGATATACGCGTTGTGTCAATGCTATTGTGTCTTTAGGGAGGTAGTGTGATGGCCATGCATGTGAATGCCAGAGTGGTGTAATTAAACGGGTCCAGACCTGTACACAAAATGAATTCTTCACGGTATTTCATACAAACTTGGCGCAATAATACAACATAATTTTTTTCCGTAAATTGCTAGTTCGAACTCTGCTCTAGCTTTGTTTGACATAGTCGCATATCCATAAAAATATTTGGCTGGATATGGACCCACATAAGAATTGTTGATTCGGTTGAAATGATGCGGTGAGTATCCCTTCCTAGAACTGACCAGATTAAATGCAGCAGGTGTGTTGGCTAGACGCATTGGTATTAAGTTTTAGCTGTCAATAAATGTCAGCCTTGCATTGTAATTTTAGGAGCAATGCCTTGTTTTGTGATGTATTCCAAAATAATGAAATTGTCATAGCTTGCAGCATTTTGTGCAGTCCATGTGTAATTATGATAATGAGGTCTTCTTAATGAGTAGTTCCACACAATCAGAGCCTTCGGCTACAAATTCTTCAACCATCAAACGTGATAGCACACACAAAATTTGGTTCATGTTTTGGATTTTCATACCGCGTCTCAAAGTCAAAGAACAAATACTTATGACTCGCCACAGTGAACATACTGAACTACAGGGCATTTGTGTGGTTTGGGATTGGAACCGCTGACGTGGTAACACCTATTAAAATATCCATATACGATCTATAGAACACTACTATTTTAATATTCATAATTTGTTCAAACCGCGGAATATCATTAAGTTTTATCATATGCTGAATTGTGTATCCTGCATCTGTCTGTATTGATGTTGCTACAGTCTCTAACTCTGTGTGGGGTTTTTGAGGGTTTAGAAAGTGTGCTATGCAAATAGCAAAACAAAGATCGTCTTTTAAGTTTAAGGGGTTGAACAAATTAAGTCGCTTTTCCGCTGGACACCACTACTCTTTGCTATAGACACTTTCAATTTTAAACTCTCATCAAACTGTACTTCGCTGTTGCGCTGCATGATTTTTTCAAGCTCGTTGATAAGTGCATCTATGCTGTTATCGTAGTTAGCTGACTAGAGTGTATTAACATCTGTTGTCAGACTAACGCCACTCAGATTGATGATAATTATAAGAAAATTTAACTCACCAATATCCACTATTTAATCAGCTGCAGCATTCCATTCAACAGAGTTACAGTCATTTCCTGATTATGTGCTGATTGTTCATGTCTGTTATCATGTCGCTTTTGCAATGCAATAATCTGTTTTAGGATGACCTCGTGTTTAGCATAAACCAGGAAAGAACACTCAGCTATATCTGCTTCAACAGCTTTACTCAGCAACACACAAAACAGGGACACACTTCTTCTTCCCCCTGCGTGCTTCTCTTTTTCTACAACAACTCCCTCTAGTAGTACTTCTTAATAACAGAGTTTGTAATCAAACACAACATCTCTCCCTTACTTAACAATAACACCTGAACTTTCTTAAACTTGTACAGTAATGCAGACAAGAACCAAAAGCCTGGAATTTACCCTTTTCTCTTATACATATATGGGTACATACATATGTATACTTCATAAATCTACCAAACACTATATTGTTAATCCCCCAAACACAACATTAACATTTTCATGGATATTATAACAGTCTGACTGACTTTACACATATCATGGTTTCACTTTTACCATCTTTCTATTCAGGTTTACGTTACATAGTCCTCCAGCCACATTGGCTTTCTTCTGACACGCTGTCTTATGGGACTATCCACATTTTCAGAGGTTACAGCAGAACTTGGTTGTTCCGCTAACCTGAGATCTGTATGCAATGGTGCCAGGTGAGACACATCCCATGTCCGTCCATCGTTCAATTCGTAGCTGTGTTTTGCCCTTCTCCTGATAATCTGCATGGGGCCACTGAATTTTGAGGTTCCTTTCCTAACACATACTGGTTTTCTCACACATACAAAATCCCCTTCCCTTAGCTTTGGAATTTCTGCCTTCTGTTTGGTATCCAGGTAAGCTTTAATTTTTAGTTGTTTCTTCTTTACTATGGTTCTCAGTTTCCTTGTAGCAGGGCTTATATTGCATGGTGTGAGAATTGACAACTTTGTTCTCATCTTTCTTCCAAACAGAAGCTCGAATGGTGACGTTCCTGTAGTGCAGCTGGCAGGTGACACAGGTTGATATGGTGGACTGTACTTGTAAATCCATCTTAGGCCACCAATATAGCTCTCTCAGCCTTTGCTTGGTCCTTACGATCCCTTGATGGCACTCGTGAGCTAAAGTGACCAACCTTGAACGCAAACTGAGTGGTGCAATCAACTTATGCGTTCCTCTCAACACATATGAGTCATGAATAGATAGTTTGTCTCGTACTGGAAAGTAAGGACTCATATCATCAGGCAGACTTTTAACTGTTGCCGGCCAACCGCTCTCAACATGCTTGCGAAGTTTGGTGAGCTCAGGGCAGGACAAGCACTCGACAGCAAATTCAGTCAGCGGCACAGCTGACAATAGGGTGCTCACAGCATTTACAGTTTCTGGTTCGGCGTCCAAGTCTGGGTTAGTGTCATTTGGCAGGGGCAATCGAGACAGACAGTCTGCGACCTGGTTGTCAACACCGCGCTTGTACTCCATATCGTAATTAAAGCAAAGCAATCTGGCGGAACATCGGGCTACTCTCAGTCCAACCCTTTCCATGCCCTTAGTAGTCAAGAGGGTAGTCAGTGCTTGGTGGTCCGATCGCAACTTGTATTTTATTCCCCACAGATATGTTCTCCAGCGCTCAGTGGTCCAGACACAAGCGAGGGCTTCTTTTTCGACTATTGAATATTTCCTCTCTGTAGCAGTCAGAGCTCTAGAAGCGAAAGCCACTGTCCTCTCTGATTTATCTGGATGGAGCTGGGTTAGAACACCACCAATACCATAATCTGATGCGTCAGTTGTGACAATTGTAGGCAATGCTGGGTCAAATAAAGCCAGTGCAGAGCAATCAGTTGTCTGACTTTTTGGAAACTCTTCTGAGATTTGTAGTCCAACTGAACTCTGAATTTGCTCTAAGCACATCTCTCATAGGTTCAACTACAGCTGCAAAGTTTGGAATGAATTTTGCATACCATGCTGTAAGGCCTAAGAACGATCATAGCGTAGATGCACCCACAGGTGACGGAGCATTACATATTGCCTCCAGGTGACTGCCATCTGGCATCAATCCCTCTTTAGAGATGGTATGACCCAGAAATGTGAGTTTTTCCTGGTGAAATGTACATTTCTTCTCATTGCTATGTACTTTCTCAACGATTTGATCTCGCAGCATTTCCTCTTCTTTATCCCCAAATGCACATAAGGACACCATATCACGGAGCGCGGCCACATATTGCAGGATATTTTCATCATGCCTTTGTTCTCTTTGTCGAAACTTGTGTCGTTCTGCAATAATATTAACTTTCTGGACGAAATGTGCCCTGAGTGCAGTTAGTGCAGATGCATATGTCGTACCCGTTTGTGGAAGGGTATAAAAGATTCGCTGGGCTTCTGTTCCAAGGCAATGAAGCAGCGTAGCACGCTTTCTAGTATCAGGCCAGTAATCCCCCTCTGCATGAATTGCCCGCAGGTAGTTCTCAAACATCATTAGCCATGTACTGAATGGAATTGCAGATTCCCCAGGGCATTGCAAATATGTAGGAGGAAGATTAATTGCCATCCTCGTCACCAATTTGTTAAGTATTAGCATAAACCAGGAAAGAACACTCAGCTATATCTGCTTCAACAGCTTTACTCAGCAACACACAAAACAGGCACACACTTCTTCTTCCCCCTGCGTGCTTCTCTTTTTCTACAACAGCTCCCTCTACTAGTACTTCTTAATAACAGAGTTTGTAATCAAACACAACAGTGGTCATTTTTTTACAATATGCTGGACCTGGCGGCGGTGAATGCCTTCATTCTTTACAAGGCATGTACAGGGTGGAACGGCAAAAGAAGATTCAAAAGAATCTTCTAGCAAATGGACTGTTGCCGATTAATGCAGGTTAAGGCAATAGAGAGGAGGTGAGGCAGAGAGGAAGGTTCCTGAGGCTGCTGTGCCAGGAAAGGTTTGGACTCAGTGCCAAGTGCGAGAGAGCTGCAACAGGAATCGTAGCAAGTGTACCTGTCGAACCTGTGAAAAATTCCCCTGTGCCAACAGTGTTGGAACTTATAGTTGTGTATATAGTTGTGTGAGAAAATAAAAATTCTATTTTTTAATCTCTTTTGTACAGTTGTTTGTCTTGATTCCAGTGGCCAGATGATTTCAGCATGGTAAAAAAACATCTATTTATTATATATATTCACAAAAAATCCATTCATTACATTCATTGTCACAATGAAACTCTGAATCTCAGAAACTCAGTTCCCCCACCTGGCTTGCAAATGCAAATGTGGTAATGGTAAATAACAGGTAATGGCCCATTAGCGCAACAAAGGAGGAGCTCAGCACATGGGGAGGCTTGCAGAAGGAATACATTTACCAGTAAATGCAGTGTTAAACACTCTGACACAAAAACAAACTTTAAATTTCTTTTCACAACATAATAAATAAACTGCTCAAACGGAAATATCTGCTCATATAGTAATATTAGCTAGTTTAGTCTGTTTTTAAATATTACTCGACACATAATTTATCATTTATTTACTTATTTGTTTTTATTTTTAAGGGCTTTAAAAGCAATGAGAAAATGCATGTCTTTTTTACACATCACACTATCTTTTATATTAACAAAATCAAACACGGGTAGTCAAAAATGGAAAGAAAAAGCTCAGTAATGATGGCCGAGGCAAATCAAGACTTCGTGATGATCCCCAGCCAAAATGGCGCTTAAAAACTGTCCTTAATGCGAAACACCTGGTAGCGAATCATCCGGTGTGCGGGGAAAAAGGGTCCGGGTGGAAACATTAGTAAGCGGGCGAAGGTTCCCGCTGCTGACGTCTGGAGAGATCCACAGAGGAGTGGCTCATAACAGAATGACTGGATCTGGGGGGGGTCCTAGGGAACCGCCTCCTCGTCTAGGACTCTCTCTCCATCCGGGGCAGCAGCGGGCTTAAGAAGAGAAACATGGAAAGTGGGTGAGATTCTATAGATTTCAGGTAATTCAAGGCGATAAGAGACCGGTGATATTTGGCGTATGATTTTAAAAGGACCCACGTACCTGGGACTCAGTTTACGGCATGGGAAGCGCAGGCGCAGATCTCTAGTAGAGAGCCAAACCCATTGACCCGGCTCGTACGGAGGGTGTGGTCGACGTCATCGATCTGCCTGTGTGGTCATCCTGCGTATGGCTCTTTGTAGGTGTATATGAGCTGAATCCCAAGTTTGCTCGCTTCTCTTAAGGCAGTGATCAACAGCGGGTAAATCGGTGGGTACTCCTGACCATAACAAGAATTGACTCAGGGTGGTCGCGATAAAAGGATTCGGTGAGTGAGGGGTCCAGAATGTCCTGTGCATTGACCCATGACCGTTCCTCTGGGCCATAGCCCTCCCAGTCTACTAAGTATTGGAGAATGCGACCTCGGCGACGAGAGTCCAGGATTTCGTTCACCTGGTAGACGTCCTCTGGGTTCTGGATCTGAGGGGGGGGGTCTTCGGGAACCGCCTCCTCGTCTAGGACTCTCTCTCCGTCTGGGGCAGCAGTGGGCTTAAGCAGAGAAACATGGAAAGTGGGTGAGATTCTATAGGTTTCAGGTAATTCAAGGCGATAAGAGATGGGTAGTTTCGCTAAGGGAATCAAACGGCATGCTTTGGAGAAGCGGTCCACAATGGTTAAGATAGTGGTGTTTGAGTCAGAAGAGGGCAGGTCTGTTATGAAGTCGACTGCGAGATGTGACCAGGGTCTCTGAGGGACCGGCAGGGGTTGGAGCAGACCAGCGGGACATTGCTTTGATGCTTTAGTCATATGACAGGTGTTGCAGTTCTTGACGAAGCTGGTGATATCTGCGGACATGGTGGGCCACCAGTAGCGATTGCTGGTCAGATCAGTTGTAGCGAGGATTCCTGGATGTCCTGTACTGGGATTGTCATGGATAAGATGGAGTAATCTGGTACGGAGAGCTAATGGTACAAACACTTTGCTCTGAGGGCAATCTGGAGGTGGTGGGTCTGTTGTTTGAGCGTCCTCAATCTCCCGAGATATGTCCCATATTACTGGAGCAAGGATTACAGAGGGAGAGATGATATTTTCGGGTTCAGGGGACAAAGTAGAGTTGCCGTAGAGACGGGAGGGATGGTCTGCTTTACCATTTTTGGATCCTGGGCGGTAGGTAATCGTAAACTGGAACCTTGAGAAGAACAATCTGGCCTGGCGGGAGTTTAGAGTCTTGGCTGTTCGCAGGTATTCTAGGTTCCGATGGTCTGTGTAAACAAAGAAAGGTTCGCTGGCTCCCTCCAGCCAATGACGGCACTCCTCCAAAGATGACTTCATGGCTAACAGTTCTTTATCCCCCACATCATAGTTCCTCTCGGCCTGAACAAGCTTGCGGGAAAAGAAGGCGCATGGATAGAGCTTGGCTGGGTCACCCTGTCGTTGAGATAGCACTGCCCCAATGCCGACATTAGAGTCGTCCACTTCCAAAATGTACTGACGATGAGGGTCGGGATGCTTGAGAATGGGTGCTGAAGTGAATCTTTGTTTGAGTTCTTGGAAGGATGTCTCACTTTCTATAGTCCAGGGCAAGCGTTTGGTTCCTTTCTTGACCATGGAGGTGAGTGGGCCTGCTATTAAACTGAAGTTCCTTATGAATCTCCTATAGAAATTAGCGAAGCCCAGAAATCGTTGCAGTTCCCTGAGATTCTGAGGCTTGGGCCAGTTTAACACAGATGCCACCTTCTTCTCATCCATGGCCACTCCATCGGCACTGATGATGTAACCCAGAAACGATACTTTGGTCATGTGAAACTCGCAATTGCTGATCTTGGCATAAAGTTGGTGCTTGATGAGCCTCTGAAGCACGGTGCGGACATGTTGGACATGGGTGATCAAGTCTTTGGAAAATATCAGAATGCCATCGATATAGATAATCACAAATTACCGAAGCAGATCCCTGAAGACATCGTTGACCATGGCTTGAAATATGGAAGGACTATTGGATAACCCAAACGGCATAAGAAGCGAGCAGATCTCAATTGTTCTAGAGCAGAGGGCACCAAGGGTAGTGGGTAACAGAATTTAATAGTGATGCCGTTCAGGGCTCGGTAATCGATACATGGTCTTAACCCGCCATCTTTCTTTTTTACAAAGAAGAAGCCTGCCGTGGCGGGAGATGTGGAGGGCCTAATGAATCCTTTGGCCAGCTCCTCCTTGATGCAATTATCCATACATTCAGTTTCCGGTTGGGAGAGAGGGAAGATCCGGCCTCGGGGTGGAATGGCTCCAGGCACGAGATCAATAGCACAGTCGGTTGGATGGTGTGGTGGTAATTTGGTTGCTTTCTCTTTACTAAAAGCTATGTACAGATCCTTATAGGGTGCTGGCAGGGTCTCCAGATCTGTGAGTTCTTCAGGCAAGACCTGAACGTGGTTGATCCTCTTTGTGGCTTTGGTGAGGCAGTGCTAGTGACAGTAAGGTGACCATTGTTGAATTTGATGGGTCTTCCAGGATATCATAGGGTCATGTTGTTCTAGCCAGGGCAGGCCTAGAATGACAGGGTAATCTGGGGTGTCGATGACATAAAACTGGATGCTTTCTTGGTGAAGTGAGCTGGTGAGCAGGGTGACGTGTTGGGTCTGGGACGTGATCCTTCTGTATCCTATTGGTCGGCCATCGAGGGCTGCCACCGCCATATTAGGTGCACATGAAATGAGAGGGAAACCATGTTCAGTTACAAAACTCTGATCAATAAAATTGTCGGCTGCCCCTGAATCAATGAAAGCTTTAGCTTGGACGTGCACATCCTTAAATTTGATTGTAACATCAATCTTCATCGCGTAGTCTAATGAAATGGCACTCACCCGGTAGGTTTTAGGTCGAGTCGGTCTCACGGGGCAGGATGTTCGCAGATGGCCCAGCTTTCCACAGTACAGACATAACCCATTCTTAATCTGTCGGTTACGCTCCTCGGCCATTAAGTGTGTAACACCGATCTGCATGGGCTCGGGTGGCTGAAGGTGAGAGTGGCTTGGAGTGGCTGTGGTTAAACGCCTTCCCTTGCGTGAGCGCATGAGTTGGTCCGTCTTAATGGCTAACTCCATGTACTCGGAAAGAGCCAGATCCTCTCCTCGGCACGCCAGCTCCGTTTGTAACTCCTCGCGCAGACCACGTTGGTAAATAGTTAGAAGAGGGTCACTCTCCCAGCCTGTCTGTGGGGTGAGGGTGCGGAAAGTCAACGTGTACTCAGCAGCGGATGCATTGCCCTGTTTGAGACTCAGAAGTTAATTTTTTGCATCCTTTCCGTCACTGGTATGATCAAAAACCTCCCTGAATTGGCATAGGAAGGTCTGATAGGACGGGTGTGAGACGACGCCCCTCCCAGAGAGCCATTACCCATTCTAATGCTTTGCCATTGAGGAGAGAGCAAACAAGTGAAACTTTGCTGTCATCATCAACAAAACTGCTAGACTGTGACCTGATGTATATCTCGCACTGCAGCAGGAACCCTTTACACTTCCCCGGAGATCCGTCGTACTTCTCTGGGAGGGGCGAAGTCTTCTGTAATGATTCGCTTGAGGCAGTTGGATCCATTTGCGATGTTTATTATGATACAAGGTCAGACAGGCAATGTTTGATAACGGGGCAATCAATACAACGAAGGACAGGCAGAAATCGTGGTCAGTAAACAGGCAGGAACCAAAGCTGATATGGCGCAGTGGTAGAATTCTCCCCTCCCATGTGGGAGACCCGGGTTCAATTCCCTGCCAGTGCAGGGCAAGACTAGCTGGAGGAGCACCTTTTTTGTGTGCCCAGCCAGCACTTCCACGTTGGAGCGTAAAAGCTC
>JAUYWG010000536.1:0-14092 GCA_034779775.1 Enteromius afrohamiltoni | reverse complement strand
ATTTAATAAATTATATATGAATTATTCCACCAGTTTGTCAAAATTTTGACTATTCTCTGCAAAATGAATTTTTTTTATAAATTTACTCCACAATATTTAATTATGGCACTGTTTTAAATTCAGGTATGCAAAAATCAGACACCAAATGACACCTTGTTAGTTAGAAAGTAATGCTTCAGTAAATACAGTGAAATGCAGCTGGTGTTCTTTCCCACGCCTCTCACTGCCGCACTTACCCATGATGCATTGATGATTTGGGGGCAGTCGTGGCCTAATGGATAGGGAGTCATATGAATATACATGTAAATACATATGTTTTCAAAATATAAAAGCACACAGAGAATCCTCAGCAGTCTCTCCACCTTCAATACCACGACTGAGGCTCACTGCTCCGGGTGTGTGTCGTTGTTTACTTCTCACTGCTGTGTGTGTGTGTGCACTTGGATGGGTTAAACACAGCACAAATTCCTCATACTAGTTCCATACTAGACCCCTAGTATGGGAAACCATACCAAACATATACATGTCACGTCCTTTCCTTTCTTTTCCTTTCAGTGTTTGGAGGCACTATTTCACGGATGTACCGATTACCAACGACTGATGGAAACCACCTGCGTGTCCTGGAGCAGATGGCAGAGAGCGTGCTGTCCCTACACATACCAAGACAGTTCGTCAAACTACTGCTGGAGGAAGATGCTGCCAGGTAAACACAGTTCACTGTTAGTGCTCATGTTTAGAATGACTCTTTTAAAAAATCTAAATTTCCTTGTCTTTATACAAGCCACAATGAAAACATACATGTCCCCAGTTTGAAATGTGATTTTTAGTTCACTTCTAAAACATCAAGATTAAAAGAATAGGTGACTCAAAAAGAAAATATGATGAAAATGTCCACACCTTCAGTCCATCCAAGATGGATATGAGTTTGTTTCTTCATCTGAAGGGATTTGGAGAAATGCAATATTACATCAGTTGCTTACCCATGGATCTTTGGAGTGAATGGGTGCCGTCAGAATTAAACAGTTTAATTGTTCAGTTTAATCTTAATCCACAAGTAATCCATACAACTGCAGTCCAATTAACATCTTGTAATATGGAAAATAAATATATGCGTGTTTGCAAGAGTTCATCATTTATTGTAATGATCTTTATTTCCTCCAACGCATTGGTTTAGAACTGTTTTGGGCTCTCTGGATCTGTGCATATTTCTCTCCTGATTCAGGCGGGACATGTTTGTTACTGGAGAAAGCAATTTGATGGATAAATGATATTTAAATGATGTATTTGTTTCTTACAAACATGCAGCTTTGCATTTCACAAGACATTGTTTGTGGATTGTTTTTATCAGCTGTTTGACGGCACTCATTCACTGCAGATGATCCAATTCTCCAAATGTGTCCTGACAAACCAAACCCATCAGCATCTTAATGGCCTGATGGTGTGGAAATTTTCTGCAAACTAAAATTTTTAGGTGCACTGTTCCTTTAAGAATTGGCCAAGACTCACTTTTGTGCAGCACATTGCATTTTGACAATGTGGAAATTACATTGATTTGTAAGATTCTAACTAGCAAGATTTTGTTCTATTGTTGCAAATTTGTGTCTGCACGCAGGGTGTGTGAGTTAGAAGAGTTGGGTGAGTTGTCCCCCTGCTGGGAGAATCTGAGGAGACAGATCATCACTCAGTACCAGACTATCATCCTCACCTATCAGGAGACTCTCAGTAATTTACATGAATACAAGGGTAAGTGTTGTGGCACCTGCTCAACCAGAACAAGGAAATGAGATTGCTTTAATTAGGTGATTTCAACATTGTATTTATCTGATTCTTCACCATCAGGTCCTTCCTTCAAATCTAGCACTCTGAAAGGAGAGAAAAAACTAGAGTTCATACCGACAAACCTCCACGTTCAGAGGATGAGAGTGCAGGGCGAGTCTGGATATGGTGAGATACCTGTGGTCAATATTTGCATTTTAATATTGAAATTCTTCAGTTTTCTTGTCGAAATTGGTTTGGTAATGCATATCTCTGAACAGATCGCACATATGATGTGGTGACTACAGGGGCCCCTGCGGCGCATCATCAGGGCTTTAAGGGCAGTGGACTGAGGAAACTCATTCAGAAATTTGAGGAAGCCAAAAAGCAGTAAGACTTCTTATAAATAAATATGAATCAAAGTTATTGTGTTAAACTTGTAGCAAGAGCTATGGAAGCTTTTTTGCTGCAAAATAAAAAAGTTAAAAGAATAATTGACCGTTTGCCCTCCATAGTTACTGTTGCCATGACCAACAAACAGTGCTGCTCTTACACTACACACGTGTTCTCATGCAGTGAAAAATGCATGGCAGAGCAAAGAGAAAACTGACAACATACCGACAAAGAAGACAGACTGGGTTACTTCTAATATTTAAACAAGGTTTCAGGATTCTCAGCTTTTAAATTGTGTCATTTAAAAAAAAAAGAATTTAGAATTTTGGTCTCAGAAGCTTCTGTCTTGCAGTCGTTAGTTATAGACTCACAATACTTCTTCTCAGAATTGTGATGCGTGAACTATGGAAGACATTTCCACTAAAGACTAACAAAAATATAAAATGGTAATTGCAACTTTTTAGCCCATAATTATGACTTTTCTTTGCAAATGCATCTCAGAACTGCATCAAATAAAGTGACAATTCTGACTTTTTTATAATTGTGAGATAGAAAGTCAGAATTGTGGGATGTAAACTCACAGTTGCGAGACGTAAAATTAGATTTGGGGGAAATAAACTCACAATCCTGACTTTTTTCTCACAATTGTGAGTTATAGGGCCGGTTTCCTGGTTAGGAATTATATTAAGCCGGGACTAGACTTTTGCTAATTTAGGATATTTAAGAATTTTTAGAAACTTGTCTTACAAAAATGCATTATACGTGAGCATTTTAAGACCAAACAATGAGAATAATGTATTTTAAGATATCTCAGTTTAGACAGGTCTTAACATTTATTTTAATCTAGGATTTGTCTTAAACCCTGTTCGGGAAACTGCCCCATTGAGTCCAGTCAAGAATAAAAAGACTAATATGTTCTCAGAATTGCAAGTCCATATCTCACAATTCTGACTCAACTTGCAATTGTGAGTTTATATTACACAGTATGAGAAAAAATTCAGAATTGTGAGATAAAAAGTTGCAATTATCTTTTTTATTTTTTTATTCAGTGGTGGAAATGGGCTTTTTATAAACTTATTAAAAAACATTTAAACTGAATTTAAACTAATTCTCTGGCAGAACAATTGAGAGGCAGACTAACTTTTTTTTATACATGATTGTATTGAGATTGTAATCGGTTGACTTTATGTTGTTTGCTTTCTGATCAGTTCAAGTGAGAGTGAAGGGTAAGTTCCAGGGTGTTTTTTTCAGTCATATTCATTTGTGGGGGTGTTTCATCTTGTTTATGACCGGTCAGCGTTGAGTCCTTTGCTTCACTTCCATTAAATGTGAAGGATCTTTCTTGTTTGCACAGCATTTGTGTTTTTAAAGATGATGTTTTTGCACAAAACCGCTCTCCCACGCCATCCAATTATATGCACTCAGCATTTGTGTGCATTTCCTGTGTGTGCTTGTACATCACACCATCTCATTTGCAGTATAGTCCACTTAGTCTACAAGTGATAACAAATGGGGAATTGGAGAATATGTAGTTGTTTTGTTTTAAATGACCTGTCTCGTTTCAGTGCCGGGGAATCGGCTCCACTTTATATGCGGTACCAGCCACAGGATGTGATGAAAGCTAAAGAAATCATTTCCCATATCAACACTCTGAAGACGCAGGTCAGCTACTACACAGAGCGGCTGTCCCGTGCTGCCAAAGAGCACTCAACCAATGCACTGGAGAGGACCCTCGCTATCCTCACAGACAAGGTGAGAGGATTTGCAGTCTGTTCATATTTCACACAAAGCTGACTGAAATCCACAGTCCTTTCTGATTGTCTGGCTTTACACAACTTAACAAAGACACACAGTACAACTCTTCCAAAGATATACTGAGTTTTGCTTGAGGCACATAAACTAGCAATTCAACTATTTTAATTTTTTAACTAATAAGTCATAGAAATGCTATTTTTGATTTTAGATTTAGATTTAAACATGTTTATTCTAGTCTACATTTACCATTTCAAATTACCGTTTCTGAAAAACCCCAGGGATCTGCAAAGGGGTCATAAGTGAAAGCTATTTTAAGCTTTCTCATGCACAATAGATCTATCGAGTAAAAGCTGTTGAAGTCCACCTAATGAGTAAGTGCCATCCCTGTGTCTCTCAGACGCGGCAGCTGGTGACAGTGTGTGACAGTAAGCTGCTGACTACAGCTATCCAGGCACTGAGTGCTGCACGCCCAGAGTTCATCGCCTCCAGAGGCTCCCCATCCACCCATGACACTGAGCGCGTGGTCCTGAGGAGCGACCAGGGCTCTCCACAGGCCAAATGGAGCGGGAAAGGGAACAGAGCATCCGTAAACTTAAACTGGCAGGAGGAGGAATGGGTAAGATTCAGAGACTGACATTATTGTTGTCTCATAAATTGACCTAGAAACTGATGTATTTCTGTTTCTGCTTCAGGAAAAGATCTGGCTCAATGTGGATAAGAGTCTGGAGTGTGTGATCCGCTGCGTTGACAGGCTGCTGACGAGAGAGCGCTCGCAGAGCGACAGCAGTGAAGACGTCTTCCTGTCAGACCAGCAGGCCGACACCAGCAAGAGAGGTAGCCAGGGAAATGCTTTCTGGATCAACCCTGGTGATGGTCGCTCCATCCCCCTGACCTCATCACACCCTCTTTCAGCTCAGTCCTCTTCACCATTATTACCACCGTTCTCATCACCCTTACTCAACCCCGCATGCCCATCCAGTTCTAACACTCACTCCTGTAGGTTCTGTTTTGATTCCTTTTAGAACTTTAGTATGCTTTCAGTTTTACATCCTCTTCTAGTTGCATACGTGATCATATATTTCTCTTGACATTTTTTAACCATCAAGGAGACAAAAACTGTTTTAGCATACTTATAAATACTTGTACTCATACTCGGTAGGGTTCAAATATACTTTAAAAACATATACATATATATACTTAAAATTATTATGAGTTGTGAAAGATTCATGTTTTGGGAGTCCCAAACATCCGTTGACATGCATGGTCAAAAACACTTTCATTTCCTTATAATTTGCATTTATTTTTATCTTATTTATTCAAGGATTCCCAAGCCATTTGTTTCATTTTTCCAAACCCCTCTGGTGATTGGTCTATTTCGTTTAAAGCAGTGTTTGTAAGCTTGTAAAGCTCCCAGAACAGAACTTAGTGGCAAAGAATGAATTTACATGTGCATTCAGACCAACATGAAAAGACAGAAAAGTGGGCATGCAATGTGCTTATGTCTAATTTTGAAATTAAAATGTAATAGCTTAGGTGATTCAGAGTCTACTCTTTTTTCAAGATAGATAATAACTTTACAGTGCACTTTCAGATTTAAAACGCAGGATGTTTTTATCTATATTAGGGGCACTTTAAGTATGAACTGAAAGTAGCATTTTGAATACTTAATTGCATGTTTACTGCAATTGAATTTACTCTATTTCATTAATAATGAATTATCTGTTAGCACCGGTTCTTAAAAATACATTTTAAAGATTTTAAGTATGCTACAAGTGCATGTTCTATACAATTAGGCACCCTTCTTTTCACAAGAGTTTTCGCTGCCAGAGACTAGAAATTAGAGTTAAATGGAACGCAGCAAAATGCCGTTGCTTTTGTTTTGATATGAAATGGCATCACAAGATTTCATAAGAGGCTTTTTAAAAGCGATTAGTATTGGCACCGTTGTCTTTACCAACACTCTCTCTTTGGCTTTAGATGGCAGTCCCAGTGTTGAAGGCTCCTCTCCTGGTAAGCCTCTCAGTGCAAACTGTTTGTACCAGCTGTAGTTATATTTGCTGGCTGTCCAGTTTACCTGTCTGTGTTTATGGCTCTAGGTGAATGGAGTGATGCTCTGTATCCTCTCCTGACCACTCTGAATGAGTGTGTAGCAATGATGAGCGACAAAGCCAAGAAGTCCATGGTGTTTCTTCTGATGCAAGACAGCGCTCCCACTATCGCCATGAGTTTGGCACTGCAGTACCGCAGAGATGTGGTGTTCTGTCAGACAGTTAGTACAGACTATTTAAATAGATAAACAGCATCATTTAATTGCCAATCGGTTCTAACCAGGCCCACTTAGAATGTGCTCTGTAGAACGTTCCAGTGATTTCCACAGAAATGAGAAACTCTTCTCAGTTGTAAAATTCTGTGAATCTTATTGAACTTAATTACATTAAATCTGTTAAACATTTCAGCTAATATATATAATATATATATAATATATATAAGCAAAATATATTTTGAATTCCTCAAGCTGCACTGTTGTAATATAAAGATATTGTGGCAATAAATCTTTTTTTGTTGTTACCAGAGGTTGGCAAAAATTGATTTGTATGTTTTTCATATTGCAAATGGTTACAGAGTACTCTACAAAACACTTAGAAAATATGCAATTTCCCTAGCTGATTGTAAATAAAAATGTCATATACATTCTAATAATATACATATTTCTTGGTAGCTGACGGCCCTGATCTGTGGGTTTGTGGTAAAGCTGAGGAACTGTCTAGGTGACAGCGGCTTTCTCAGACAGCTCCACACTATTGGCTTACTGGTCCAGTTTGAGGGGCTCCTGAGCACCTACGGTAAACATACAAACACATTTCAGTTCAGCTTGCACTGAATGTGAACCCTAAGCTCCTCTTTTATCTTAAAGGGGAGGAACTCGCCATGTTGGAAGACATGAGTGTAGGTGCCATGGACCTCCGAAATGTCACCTTTAAAGTGACCCAGGCCACCTCCACCTTCAGCCCCGACATGCTGCCTGTCATCACGGGCAACAGAGATGGGTTTAACGTGCGTGTTCCTTTACCGGCGGTGATGTTTGATGTGTTACCACGAGAGATCCAAAACGGCATGCTGCTGCGAGTTCAACCGGTGTTATTCAATGTAGGAATCAATGAGCAACAAACGCTAGCGGAAAAGTAAGTATATGAATTAAATCTGCTTCTTTGTATGGATTGATTACATCACACTGGCTTTCATTCACTGCATGGATTATCAATATTTATATGAAAACAGGTTACACTTTATTTTAAAAGGGTCATACGGCTGTACACTTTTTCAAGCTGTTTGGACTGAAATTTGTGTTTGGAGTGTGTTTACACAACCACCCTACAATGATAATGATAGGTAGTTTTATTAAATTAAAAAAAGAAAAAGTTTCCCCTCCTAAAATCAAGCCATTCTCAAATTTGGCGTCACACCGACAGAGGCCACTCCCACAATAGTTGATTGACAGCAGCGTGTCACACAGACTGAACTGCTGTCTTACCTCAGACCCACCCTGAGTGAGCCGTCATCAGACCGAGACGCAGAGACAAGCAAGACTCCTAAGAGACTGAGGTGTTTGTTGAATGTATTAATGAACAGAGCAGTAGTCATTTACCCCCGACATCTGAGTGACTGAAGATGCAGAGAATTAACGTTAGGTTTGGTTCTGAAGGGAAACGCCCCCTTGATCAACCGAAATGTGTTTATGTTTGCGCTAATCATTCTTGATCCAGCCTCACCTACAGAAGCAGTGAGTTTAATGTCTTTTAATGAAATCACCTTTCCTAATAAAGTGCTAATTAGCAAGTTTCACTATACGAGAGTGCCTCGGAAAAGAGGGGCGGAGTCAGCGGAGCTCGGGGAAGTACACAGAACAGAGTGATTTCTAACAAGCTGTTTTTGACAGGGTAGAATTAGCGTTTTTTTACAATATTTATTTGAGAAATTTTAAAACGAACCATATTACAAACTTTCCATGAAGATCCTAAAGAATCATATTAGCTTGTGGAAAATTGCCTTTGTATGACTCCTTTAAAGTATCCCTGTTACAGTGTAATTATACATTTAAGTACTGCGTCTGAACATTAAGTAACTACATGTATATCTTAGGGTTACTTGCATGTAACTATGCATGATTTATTGTTGTTATAAGAGTAAGCACATGTAGCATGTGTTAAATAAAGTATTAAAATAAAGTGTTACCGAAAACTTCAATCTCTCTCTAACGAAAAGTGTGCATAAGTACATTCTTAATCTCATTTTAATGTTCGTGAATTTGGAGTATATAAATGAACAGTTGTGTGGATTTATAAGAGAAACCTCACAGCTTTTCTTACCATTGCACTGTGCAAAATTAAATATATTGTTTAAAGATATCTATGGAGGCGTTTTATCTTAATGCATCACCTTATGAATTTCACTTACGGAAAGTTTAATGATGGTTTATGAGGTTATGAGGGCTAATATCTTCTTAATTCCAAAGGCTTAAAACACATACTGAATGTATATTTATACAACATACATTTCTGTGTACTATATACTTTTCAATGCAGAATATGCATTTATTTACATTTCTTTTGTATCACCCTTTAGGTTTGGAGACACGTCGCTGCAGGAAGTAGTGAACATGGAGAGTCTAACTCGTCTTACCTCCTATTACGAACAGTTTAAAGAAGTGCTGCCTGAAGACTGTGAGTCCTAAACGCTGTCCTACAGTACACTGCACGTGAAAGAAAGTTGGTAGATGGTGTACTTTAGTCCTAACCAGTTGAATGACTTCATAGGTCTGCCCCGCTCTCGGAGTCAGAACTGTGTGCCTGAGCTACTCAAGTTCCTCAGTCAAAATGTTACTGCAAGGAAGAGCAAGAATGTGGACATTCTGTTGCAGGCAGCGGAGGTACAGCGATCTAACATTATTATGTTCTCTTGCATCTATACTGGAACTGAATTTGTTTTTGCTCCAATCTGAGACTTTGAGTGCACCTTACCCTTCTCACTTGTGTCAGATTTGTCGGCGTCTGAACGGTGTGCGTGTGACCAGCTGCAAGAGTGCGAAGGATCGTACGGCCATGTCGGTGACCCTGGAGCAGTGTCATATCCTCCAGCAAGAGCACTTCATGGCCCCGCAGGTCTTCACACAGGCTTTGGACTGTATGCGCAGGTGAGGTGACAATTTACCGTTTGGGATCATATTCTATACACCTATAATGCTGACGATAAAGCAGGGTTTATGCTCAAAATCTCCCAAATTGAGGCCATAAATGTCATAAATTAAAGTAGTCTTAAAGTCAAGAAGTCGTAGAATGAAATCACAAATATATTTACTTGAGATGCAAAATGAACTTGTTTTCTGAGAAACAGAAGAAAATTAAAAGAGTTTATGACGGAAAACCTGTCAATGGATAAGTGGATTTTTTTAGAGCCTTTTTAAGGTTTTTAAATCACTTTAATCACTTTCACATAAAACAAGCCTTCATATGTAATTTTGCTTCTGGAATAATGTGTCTTGGTTTATGAATCTTTGGGCATTTGCATTAGAAAATGAGACTAAAATACAGGGGGATTTTTTCAGGGCAGTCTTCTTATTTTATATCAAATGAAAGACAAAGTAATGCAGTTCTGCTGGAAGTTGTATTTTCAAAATTGAAAAAGAAGTGTTGCTATTACAAGAAATACGCATTTAGACATTATATTGTCTTATTGTTTTCCATTCGATTGTTTTTTTTTTAATTTACCTTCACCCGGTAAAACCCTGTAAATGTATAGTATTGAGCAGAATGTTAACAATTGTTATTGTAGACACTAATATAGTTATAGTTAAAATGATTGTTTTCGGTGTGAGTTATGAATATTATTTTTGGTCTTCTCTCTATCCCTCTGCTCAACAGCGAGGGCTGCAGGCGGGAAAACACCATGAAAAACGTAGGCAGCCGCAAATACGCTTTCAACTCCCTCCAGCTGAAGACTTTCCCCAGACAGTACCGACCACCAGAGGGCACCTTCGGGAAAGTGGACACTTGAATTGAAGCAGTCAGCCGTTCTGGCCCACCGCAGCTAGAACCGCATGTTTCTCCTCGTTCGCTTTACTTCATCACCACATATCTGAAGGACAGTTTAATTATGCACAGTCATGCTGAAATACACTCTGGTTATCATCCGGATGACTATGTTAATATATCTACAACCCCAACCTCTTTTGGCTCTGCGACATAAAGGAGATACGGAAAGAAAATCATTTGAAGATAGACTTGTTTGTTTATTGCACTGAAAGCCGGTGAGAAGGCCTGACTCCTTAAAAGACAAAAAAAAAAAAACTAAACAAGACACTGATGATTTCATTTATCAGAGAATTTGCCCCCAAAATCCCGAAGCATCTAATTCATTCCATCTATCTTTAATTAATAAGTACATTTTACCATACTTTCCAGTACCACGCTTGGTCTTTGTACTAAAATACAAAGTTCAAAACCATCAGCGCTGAAGCAGAGCTGTGTTTTATCATCCATTAAACTGTATTTAAAGTTCAGTAGGTTAAAGGTAATGTGTATGTGCTGTGATATAGTAGATGATTTGTTCATAAGTCATCCAGTTTTAAGATTTGTAAGGAAAAGCTAAGCTGTTAAGTTAGAGAATCCATGCACCTCAATGTTCACCCTCACTTCATTTAAAGTCTACACAATACTAGCTGCCTTAAGAGAGTCCACCACTGGTTAAGATACATATGTAGATATTTCTAATCTGTGTATGACTATTTGTGATGTGGCAGATTATGCTTTATTTATTTACAGTAAGACTCTCTCTTTACGAAAGTGTTAGTGCTTTAATGCAGGCCTTTACCCTCCTGACTGTGCATTGTACGGGTTGTAGAGTTTAAGAGGACAGGCGTCCTCATACTGTTGCCAAGCACAGCTGGTCTCTCTGTACAGTGAGAATACTGTGTGAATATACATTCTTTGTAAGGAAATATGTGAGAAGACACTATTATGTTTGTATGTTTTCGATGTTTCTTTGTAGGACATTTATATTGGTTGATATTACCGTCAGTACTGCTGCAATTGGTCCTGAGATGTGAAGAATATTTCCTGCAGTCTTTTGTTTTTGTAAAGCAGAGGGATGCATTTAGACTATTTATTTTACTGTAATAGGTATATGAAAATTACGATAGGCATTGCATCATAAAGGACTCTATATGTAATGATCATCAGCCTTTGTCTCTGCACAAATAAATGCACAAATTGACTGTAATTTCTGGTTTATATATTGCAATTTATCAACCGAAAGCTTGTATTCGCAACCTCGTAGATGAGCATGGGTTTTAATTAATGCAGAAATTAATATTATTTAAAATTGTTTAAAAACCAGATGCTTTGCATGGAAGGTAGGCTATAATTGTTATTTAAGTTTACATATTATTTTTAAGAAATGTACATGTCATTATTTTACCACTTTTATTTTCATTTTTCATGTAAGGGTTGATCCTCTATTGTTAGTGCTAAAGCACTTCTATGTTGTAAGAGCATGCTGCCCTATGGATCTTACAGTGTCTGTTTTTATTTTTTAATGTACATTCAAATGCTTTGCTGTACAAAATGCCTTTCTCTTCTCTCTAAACCTACAGCTTTAAAATTAAAATCACATACCAGATTAAACTTAAGCTTCAACTTTTCTATTGCATTGTTTACAACAGTGTTCATTTACATGATTCAGACTATGATCATAATCATACATGTTGACGTATTAATGTGTTCTATGGTGAACACACACACACATATGCACACATATGATGACTACATCTTGTGTGTACAAAGTTTGTATTGGTTAGGTAAGTTATTCTGTAATTAGTTATTTTGTATAACTAAAACAAAGAGATAAACTAAACTAAACATGCATTAAATTACAAAAAGTATTTGTATCTAATTAAAAATCAAAGTAAATTTTAGCCCTATTACTATTAGCCCTGACATTTGTTACTTTGTATACAAAGGAAATCCCCCAGCAATGTCTGCAAAAAGTAATGAAATAAAAACGTTTTAATCTTGTAATCGCACTGTGATTGGGCCCATCGGTCAACCCTGAGAAAATCGCCAGGTGTCACGTGTCAACAACGGCGCGCACTTGTGACTGAAGTCTGGGAATCGGTTCTTTTGAACAGTTATTTTCGAAGATCCGGTGTTCCGGTGAATTCAGTTCCCCCGTTTCCACCGCACAGCGCATGGGTTGCCAGGTTAACAACAAAAGGAACGCGCAATTGCTACTTAAGAATAAAACAAGTCCTAACGACCCACCCAGTTCACGTCTTTGGTTTGCAGTCAAGAACTATGAATTCTTCATGCTTTTGTGAATCGTTAATTCAAATCGGTGTCCATCCTATTCGCTGATATTTCTTTGCTACAAGATCAGTCGATTGCTCCGAGTGCATATGTTCTCTTCCGCGCTGTTTAGATGCACTTTTAGAGGAGTGTCCCCTTAAAGATAACGTTACAGACTGGTGGATTAACAAAGACTCGGTAAGCATTTGTTTTGTGTTGGCTGTGGCATCCACATACAGTCTTAAACCATGGGGAACTTAAAAACCTAAAATATGGTTTAAATTGAAAAAGTGGTATAATGTTGCGTAATTAATTAGCCAAAAGCTCCAAAGGTCTTCCTAAAGATAAACGCCTCTTACAAAAGCTCTCGACTGCATTGGCAGCTTGCAAGAAACCCACGCGAACATCTACAACCAGCAACACTTCACTAAGTTACAGGTGAGACAAAGCTTGCAGGTTGCTCATGCATGTTGTTACTAATCTAGTAATTGGCCGAGTAACTACCCAATAGCAATAACACACAAAAACAAAAAGACTATCCTCCAGTTACACGGACAAGACTTAAGCCTAATCCTAAACTTGACTGTAACTCTAAATTGTTGTAACTGAACAATAGTTGCACTGGCTGATCTTAAAATATATCGGTGCCTTTGTATGGCCTTAAGATCCACACAAGTAATGTTTTTTTCTAAGGTATGTTTGTAAAAATTACTTAAATGACCTAATTCAACTATGGCTTAATCCTGGTTTAGGCTAAACCCTTTCTTTGAAACCGGGCCTAAGTGTCTTTCTCAAGGGCTCAAAACCTTAGAATGTGTAACTGTCATACGGTTGATAAGTCAATATGATTGTTCTCATGTCACTGTCTGAAGGCCAGCATGAAGAAACTGCTTGTGGACGTGGACTGTGGTGTGGATGATGCTCAGGCCATCATGATGGCTTTAGCGATGCCTGATGTGCAGATCCTGGGCATCACCTGCGTTCAGGGCAACACTTTGATAGATAATGTCTGCATGAACGTCCTGCGTGTCTTGAAAGTGTGTAAGCGTCTGGAGGTGAGATAAATATTTATTTTGTATTTTGCAGCGAAGCATTGTTTATAATCCAATATTGATTTTGAAATTACAATACTAGATGCATAGTAGTTTTTTGTAAATAATTGATTGCATGCTTTTTTTATGTAGCACATACTTTGACCCTTTGGTTAGAGGAGAGGTGGTGTTTCTGGAAAGTTTTGCATAACTTTGAAAAACTGGGGAACAAAAAGTAGAGGAAAGACAGGGCTACAAATACGAAATTTAATACAAATATACTTAACATGCACGTAGAGTAGCAATGTATTTACTGTTGTGTGCAGTATCTGCAGAATGTAAATTTTTACGTAATAAGATCCTGGTAGAAGTAATGCAGTACTGTTATGTAGAGCAAGACTCATTTCAGCATAATTGAAAGACTTGTTTATCTCTACATGAGAAAAACACTCAAGTCTTGTGTTCATGATAAAAAACATTCACTGTGATTTGATTGATTTTCTGTATGTTCACGATTACATATCTTCTTAAAATATCTGCATCTCAAGCAGGAGAGACTTTCAGCTAAATAACTCCAAGAATAACGTTACTTGCTGCACACTAATGCATTGTTGTCAAGCACATGACAGCCATTACAGCATAATTAGAAAACCTGATTGTGTCTCCGAATTGCTTCAGATTCCTGTATTCCGTGGAGCGACTAAATCGCTTTTGGGACAGACCATCAGTGCTGGAGAATTTCATGGTAAAGATGGACTTGGAGACGCTCCGGACCCTGAGGCTCCTGGATTGGATCTGGTCCAGAAAGAGGGCGCTGTG
>JAUYWG010000535.1:0-14105 GCA_034779775.1 Enteromius afrohamiltoni | reverse complement strand
AAGAAGTTACTTGACATCCAATTTTTTATATCAGCTATGCATTCCTTTAGTTTCTCAATTTGGTGTGTTTCACCTGGGTGAGAAGAAATGTGCCCTCTCAAGGGCCACACCGTCAACTTCCACATCTGTGGGCAGGGGTGAAAAATTGTGCCACCTGCCTGTGAGAGGAGATCTTCACTGACTGGAATTTCCCAAGGAGGGCTGTCTAAAAGATCTATCAGGTCTGAGAACCATACTTGACCCGGCCAGCACGGGGCCACTTATAGAAGGTGAACACCGTCTTGGCGCACTCTCACTAGAACTCCCGGGAGCAGAGCGATCCGGGGAAAAGCATACAGATGAATCCTCGGCCACGTCTGAGTCATAGCTAGAGAGAACCAGAGGGGACATTGAGCATTCTGACGACAGGCAAAGAGGTCCACCTCGGCTCTGTAAAATCTTTTCCATATACGCTCCACCACTTCTGGGTGAAGCATCCATTCCCCGGGCCTCACCCCCTGTCTCGACAGGACATCTGCTCCTACATTCAACCGACCAGGAATGTACATCGCTCTCAGCAAACAGATCTTCCCCACAGGCTCCACAGGAGGATCTTGTGCACCAGTTTGTAAAGTGACAGTGACTGCAGATCTCCCTGGTGGTTGATGTATGCGACCACCGCTGTGTTGTCGGTGCAAACTAACACATGATGGTCTTGGACAGGTCTTGGAGAAAGTGTTTTAGTGATAAAAACACAGCCAGCATCTCCAGGCAGTTTATGTGCCACATAAGATGTAGACTCTTCTCTGCTCTAAAAACCAAGGGTTTCTCTCAATTTGTCTAAGACTCACACACAACGTCGGGAGACCTTGATCATTCTGAATGGATTTTCCCTCGTGGAGAACCCCTTGGCTTTGAGCCACCACTGTAGGGGTCTCATGTATGACAGGCCCAGCGGAATCACACTGGATGCTGCTGCCATAAGACCCAGCAGTATCTGAAACTGCTTGACAGTGATCAATTGGCCTTCTTTCACTTCCTTGACTGATTTGAGGATCGAAACTACTCGAGCAGGGGACATTTGTGCCTGCATGGTGGTCAAATCCCACACTACGCCTAAATAAGTGATCTTCTAAACTGGAAGGAGCACACTTTTCTTGACGTTCAGTCTCAGCCCCAATTGTTCGATATGAGCGAGGACCGCATCTCAATCCCTGATCACTTCACTCTGCTAATATCAACCAGTCATCTAGGCAGTTCAGGATGCGAATTCCCTGCTACTTCAGAACTATGAACTATGAAGTAACGACTGTAAAACCCTGACTCTCTTTCTTGAAGAGGAACCGGTTCTATCACACCTTTTCTTAGAAGGGCTGCTACTTCTTGTTCTATAACCAGACCCTGCTCTGAGCATAATGCCGCTGAAAGACAGCGGAGCAGATTGAAACTGAATTAGATAACCTCTCTCTATTATTTGCAGGACCCATTGTTAGATATTCGGAAGAGCTTTCCAAGCTGCTAACTTGTCTACCCAGGGACCAGCTAATGGTTTTATCGATGATGAGAGGTCGATGCCTACTGACGGCTCGACACCAGGGAGAGCTCGATCTAACCATCTAGTGGACCCCCTCAGGAGTGACATGTGACTCAGCTCTGTAGCGATCTGGCAATTCTGACAGCACGTGATCCCGATTAATACACATAACACAGAATTGCAACAAATGGCAATTTAAGCATTCACGCAAACATAACAGATATGTCCAAATAGCCTATCTGTTAATCTAACAATAAAAGAGAAAAGGAAAATCACTCGCTGCACTTCACTGAACTGCTTTTAATATTTTTATTTTTTTTGAACACACTGAAGTTATTTTTATATTTGATTATTTGTTGTCATTTGTAACCTCGCCCTGTCTTTATTGCTTACTTTCTGCCAGCCCTGTATGTGTCCAGGTGTTTCATTTCATCTTTGATTGTGTACGTTATTTAAACTGTGTCTTGTGTTAAGCCCTTTGTTGATCAATAACGTTTCGTGTCTGCATGTTGGTCAAGTCTGCATTGGTTTTGCATGTTGGTCAAGTCTGCATTGGTTTTGCGTTTTCGTCAGCTTTATCGTATTTGGTTTTGGTATAAATGTTCACGTTATCATTGAGCTTTCTGCCTCAGAGTCCCTTGTTTGCTGCTGAGAAGCAAAGCCGCGACATCACCCAGCAGCATCGTTACAATTTCTAAGATATTTTTTTTTTTTTTTACATCAGTTGTTATTTACAGTAGCATACAGATAAAATACAAAAATAGCGATATTGTGATTATTCATGTAGTAATTATAAGTATAATAATAAATATAATAATCACCAATATGTGACATCTCTTTGTGTTTTTCAAAATCCCAAACAGAGTCCAGACATCAGAACATTTCCGTCGGAACGCATTTCATACACTGTTTTAGATTTGGGAAATATGTGTTATGGGCTAGACCAAAAAACATTTTTTGTGAGACACACATCTGATTTACAGTGGACAAACCAATACAATTAAAAAATACAATGCTCTGCAGTTTTCAATTTAACTTCTGAAGGCCATTAGACTACCGTTTTCTCAATTGTTTTTCCTTAGATTTTTGTTTTAATATGCCACTCAAATGCACATCATGCTATGCCTTTATACTCAAAATAGACTATTAGCATCTCATATTGCTACAACTTTGTACACAACAATAGGGCAACAACTTTACAGGAAAAAGAAACAAAATTATAAATACTTTGGCATTATATACAGAATGAATTAGCAGTGTGGCTCGAGACATTGAAACATTGAGTGTGTTACATGGACACTCTTAATGCGATTATTATGAGATTTTGGCAGTATTGCAATTAAAAATGTAAATGCAATACTTCGATTATAAAAATGTGATTATACTCATAATCGTATTAACATATGTGGCCTATGCCGATTTTAATCGAAATATTCAGAATTGTACATATGAAATATGAAATATTCAAACACCTTAATCGTAGTATCGCTGCTCAGATCAGTCTACTGTTTCGGCTAATAAAATAGTTTAGTTTTGTGTGTAATAGCAAAATTATTATTTGTCATTTAATTTTTCTTTTAAGTCAATTTAGAAAAATGCTTGGAGCAGTTTTGTTTGTTAAATAGCCTATACGTTTTTGTTTTTTAGAAGTAAAGACCAACCAGTCAGTGGCAGAAAGTGAGCTGATGTATTTTCAAATCATCATGACTTGCCTAAAATAAAATCACTGTAGCATAATAATGCCATTAAGATCATAATCGCAGCAAGCATAATCATATTAACATGCACTAAGAATTTGACCACTTTACACTCAGCAACATTAAAGAGACGGAAGTAACTCCAGCTGGAGGGGGTGGATAAAGGTGTGAATCTCTCACATTCACAAGAGTGCGGCTAAAGGTTGCAGAGCAGGTTTTGCTCCCAAAATTATTTTTGGAGACAACAGTGATTTGTGATATACAGTGGACAAACCAGGGGTGCGTTTTTCCAACAACAATGTAACTCGCTGATTAACCACCATAGTGCGATGCATTGTTTTGGAAACAAAGTAGCTACACAAAACTGTTTCCTGGGGATCGTTTTTCATACCTCGTTAACTCAGTTAGCTGGATTTGATTGTTGTGGATTTGTCCTGATCCTGTCATAGCAACAGGTCCGTGAACTTGAACCTGCTCGGGAGGTTTATTTAATGTAAACAGGATTTAAGCTGTGCTCCTGACGAGTTATGATTGGTTGAAATGGCGAGGTCACATCTGATTGATTAGAGACTACGACTGACATGAACTGAGTATCCGTGTATAAGTGTATAAAATAATTACGATGATTCACACACAATATATATTGAATCGGCTCCATCCTCTCCCAGCAGCAGGGCGAGTGTCCCTAAGCTCTTCCCATGCGCTTTCTACTACAGCAAATTGACTCAGGCAGAGCGGAACTACGATGTCAGGGAACAGGAACTATTAGCTCTCAAGGCAGCATTGGAGGAATGGTGACACTGGCCCGAGGGGGCTAAAGAACCCACTCTTGTGCTATCAGACCACCGCAACCTCGAGTATCTACACTCTGCAAAATGGCTTAACTCAAGGCAGGCCAGATTTTCCCTGTTCTTCTCCCGGTTTAACTTCCAAATCACCTACAGACCAGGCTCCAAGAACACTAAGACTGATGCACTGTCCAGCATCTACGACCAACAAATCCAGCCCTCGTCACCTGAGCCCATCTTACCTCTGTCCATCATCCTCGCTCCAGTTCAGGGGGACATTATGTGTGAAATAACCAAGGCTCAACAACTCCTTTGTATGATCCACAATAGTCCCAGCGTTGAACACCCAGGGATTCTCACCACCCAGGAACTGCAACATCTCCAAGTCTTCCCGTCTACGACCGGCCAGACTTCTTCATCCACTCCCAGTACCCCAGCGTCCTTGGTCATACATCGCAGTTGACTTTATTATGGATTTACCTGCCTCAGACAGATTCACCACAATTCTCACTATTGTCGACAGGTCCTCCAAAGCCTGCCGTTTTGTTCCCCTAGTCAAGCTACCCACAGCCTGGGAGACTGCCCAAATCATGATGGAGCAAGTGTTCCGATTCTATGGTCTGCCCGAGGACATTGTGTCAGATAGAGGGCCTCAGTTTCGATCCCTGGTCTGGAAAGCATTCTGCTCAAGTCTAAACATCAACGTAAGCCTCACCTCAGGTTACCACCCCGGAGTCCAACGGCCAGGCAGAGAGAGCTAACCAGGAACTCATCCGCTACCTAAGGTCTTACTGTCATAACAACCACGAACGACTGGAACAAATGTTGCCGATGTGACCTACTTTTTGGACTATTTAAGCGTGCATGCCACGCCTGCACGTCGCAAAGTCTTTATTGCCACGGTGTCATTACTGAGCGCTGTTCCTGTCTGCTTTACTGGTTTGTCTCTTAGATTGTTTACTGTTACTTTGATTCTCGCTGCCTGCCCCGACTACTTCTGCCTGATTGTTGACTACGAACTCTGTTTTGACTCTTTGATCCCTGTTTGCTGATTTACGACCTCTGCCTGTACGACCACTCTTAATAAAGCTGCATATGGATCCGAACGTCTCTGGAGATTCGTCACAATCACTTATTTGCACTGCACACCACAAGTCTAGCTCTATATTCTACAAGATCAATTTTAACCCAACTTTAACCCAAAACAATACATGCGTTTGATTACTAACCACATTCTCATCCTCTTTGGAAAATTATTTAATTGACCCAAACTCAGTATGTTTGAGGCTGTAGGTTTCATAATGATAAGTAGCAATGTGTAAAGATTCAGAAGTGCATTATCATAGCACAAATTGAACACAAAATGTGCCTTGAAAAGTTAATTAAATGTTCCAAGGGAGCCTAGCATGGGATGAGATGAGGTGATCTGTCACTTTTGCTTTTCTGGCGTCCGACAGCATGGAGGTACACTGGTGTCTGTTGAGGTGCTCCTCCAAACTGCAGCATGACTAAAGTTGAAATTAACATTAAATATTAAACACAAACAATGTCTAGTCACAGAGAAAACAACATTATAAAAAGTGATTGCTCAAACATCTCAGTCACTACTGAAATACTGAAATACAAACTGCTGTTTGTTGAACTTGATCTGGACCAACATTTCACCTGGAACATGCAAAGCGTTTGACATTAGACAGCAATAACTTCAGCGTTAGTCATGCTGCAGTCAACTGTAAATTGCCCAGTACTTTATCTCCAGTGCTTATTAACGTTGTTTAACCACACACTTTTTATTTAAAAAATTATAAATAAATGCTTCATATTCAGCGATGGAAAATAATACTGTGCAGTTTACTGTCATGTCTGCAAGGTGAATATTGCATAAACACATCAGATTTGTGTTTTTTTTAATGCCCTTTCTCTTTCTGTCTCTCTATATAGCTTTAAGCTTGTAAAATTGTCCCTTTATAAAAGTTTAACACAGCATCAGTAGCTAGCTAGCTAACGTTAGCTACAGCTAGGTTAATCACGTGGTGCTGGCAATAAACAAGTGTGCTCCACTCCACAGCACGTAACATTGTAATTTCCGCTATTGAATTACCACCAAATTATAAATGCTGAAGTATGATTCAATATAACTTACCTTACACTGGAAGATAATGGCTGCGTGTGATTTCAGCAGTGGCAGTGACGCGGCGGGGCGGAGTCTAATCACATCTCTCTGAAGTTGTTTTAAAGGTGCTCTATGCGATCTTGCAAAACACCAGGGGGGTATTCCAGAAAGCTTGGTTAACTTACCATTTGGTAAAACATAACCTCTGGGTTGATTGACCCTAAACCCACATACTGTGAGTATGTCAGTTCCAAAACACCTGATAAGAGTTAGTTTAATCAACCTCCTACTGGTTACTCAGAGTTAATGCGCGTAGATAAAGACATTTTAATGGATCACCTATTTCACAGAGGAGGAGCTAGAATTTTTAATGCATGCGTATGAAGAATTGAAGCCAATAATAGTTTGTTCAAGTTAGTTTGGGTAGGTTTGGTTCATTTGCAGCCCTGTTATAAAAAACAAAACTGTTACCGTCATGGAGAAAGATGTGTAGGAGAGGAAGTTCTTGATATTGCCGTGCCAGTAAGCTCATATGTCATTAATTTTAAGAGACATGTGAGCTAGAACATTGGTTTAATTAAATGATGAAACATAAAGAAGAAGAAGAGGGGATCTCGCCCAGGGAGTAATTGCATGTAGAACCGCTACTGCACATGCCCACATTGTACAAAAAATGCCCTGACACAAAAAAACTTTTGCTCCACCTGGTGGATATTATATGAAGCACAACAACGGTTTAAAAAATTTGAAAAAGCACCTGCAGCACGACCCGTGATCACTCCTGCCGATTTGCAAGCTGCCGCATGAAAATAAGCGCATTTTAATGGCCAGATCTGTACCTTAACGTGATAAGGTGTGGTCACACTGCAGTATGGGCATTCAGCTATTTGTCATATGCACCTGCGAATATGGGCAGGGGTAGGATATGACACCACAAGCCATGTTTCCCTTTCCCATTTCCAAGGACACAGTAAACCAGGCAGCAAAAAGGGACCAGACAAAAAAAGAAGCCACAATTCTGCAAAGCGTCCCTGACACTGTCAGGTGCGGACAGGTGTGTAGTCTAGGGAGACTCAAAAACCGTTTATCAACGAAAAATCCTTTATTTCTAAAAGTCTTTGAACAAAAACTGTGGCTCTCTGCGTGCAGGAAGGAAACAGAAAGGTCTCTTCAAAACAGGCAAACCAAAAAAAAAAATCACGGGCCAGCCTCCTGGCCAGATATGGTGGCGTCACCTCGCTCACAACAAGCTGGGGAGAGCGCGAGCCCTTGCCGCAGTGGACACCCCTGTCCAGCAACAGGATACAGACAGTTCTGAGTATGGAGAAAAGGTTTAGCGGGTGACAGCAAACAAAACCAGACAAGACGAGCAGGACGGGACTAGACAACGTGAACAAGTTCAAGGTTGCAGGTAGTGAGACAACTGGGCACGGTCACACACACAACGGGCAAATGCATTCAATCATCAGACAAAGACAACCAGGACAGACAGAGAGAAATAGAGACGCCAATCAGCATCGAAAGATAACAGGTGTGTAGAGATTGGCACAGAGAGCGCTGATTGCAACTAGCAGCAGCTGAGAGATTAACGAAGGAACAGAGAATAACAGGGAGAAAATCCAAATCAAACCCGGCTCATGACACACACAGGCACCCCGGAAGTGAGGCTTGCTATTCAAAATTCAATTTTTCTCACCTCTGGGTTCCGTTGCCCTATGGCTCCTGCCTGAGTGACGCTTCGCCTCCTTGGTCTCAGACCCAGAGCCCTATATCGCCAGCACGGGAACCAGGGAAGAAGGTAAATTTTTCCAGGATGTTTTCCCTTCTGGGATCAGTCCCCTTCCACTTCACCCCCAGACTGCCCCACCTCTTTGATTCCCCTAAACGAACGGTATGCTTCAGCTATGTGATTCAGTTTGCCAGGCGCCCACCCAGGTACAGGCAGGGCCGTCGCCATATAATCTTGAATGGGGGGGGCATTTCGTTTTCATGGGGGGGCACACTTTATGATCTCAGAAATAGACATTCACCAAAACAAAAACAACCTATTGTTATTGTTATTTAAATCAATCAAATTCTATATTAAACCAATAGCCTTTGATGATCTGTTGACTTCTGAGTGCCACATCCTAAGTTTGAAAAATGTAAACGATTTTCTCTCAAAATTGCAACAAGTAGCCCTCAATGGATCTATGCATTAAGAATATGACTCACAATTAAAGCTTTTTAATTTTAAATTCCAACAACTATGCTAAATAAAACAAATCATACAATAAAACACAAATTATATACTAATGGCATTCATTATAAAGATTATAAAAGTCTTGCCAAAACAAAAAAAGAAACTGAAATGCACCATAAGCCTATTCAGCACGAATGACAGATGGATGGATTTACTTTTATATAGCTCTACACTCACAATAAAAACAAATATTTTTGCTTAAATGTGCCTAAAAGAAAGAAACATTTCAATTCGACAATAAATTGGTTGGCCTGTGTTAAAAAGCAGGCGATCTATAGCTGGAATGTATTAGAACCAGTGCTTGTGTCCACTTTGCTTATATTATTGAACAAAAATCAACCAGACATAAAGAACATAAACAGAGATGCTAGCCTCTCCTCACAATTCCTGTTGCATTCATGCTCTTTCAAGTAGCCAAGACCACAAGTCTGGGTATTTGGACAGGCCCAAACAATAGCAGAAGGCACTCCATTCTTATCCGATTGCATGAATACAAAAAGAATAAACATGAAAATTTAATCTAAAGAAAGACAATATTTTTTTCTCAGCAAAGCAGATTGAAAAAGTGGCATTTTGATTATTTATTTTAAAAGAAAAAGATACATTTCAATTATCCAATACATTTTAACAAAAGACATAAGCTGTAAATAATGTTTTAATAAAATTGTTTTGCAAGGTCATTGCCCTTCTAAACAAATCTTTTTAATGATGTTTTGATCTACAGTACCTAAGGCGATGAGAGACAGAATTCTCTCAGGTGTCAGAGCTGTTTGTACATGGTCTCCTGTGCATCAACACATAATTTGTCATCTATCTATTATAAGTGCTGCTAATTAACAACTAAAGTTTAACAAACAGTTATTCTATAATGTAAACACTTTCAATCTTTCATTCAAATATGATGCAACTCTTGCAGAATATTTCACAAGCAATACACAGAATTTCTTACAGTAATAAAAATAACGCGTAACAATTTGCTTGTTAGTACACTTTTGTAAGTGTAAATTTAAGTCCCAGTTTAGTGTCCCTAGTACCTGTGTACTTCCATAGTAACTGGATGTGTATGTACTGTAGTATGTAACCACAGTGTAAGTACACAACAATACATAGTAACTACAGCTGTAATATGTCTGTAACTTCACACATGTAACAACGTTCAGAATTGTATGTGTAAGTACAAATGCGTAACAGGACTAACAGCTAATGATGATATAGCTAAATCATTTAATTATCATAAGGGTCTTTAATATTAACGATTATTGTCTGTCTTTATTTATTTTATTTATTTGTGTCAAACCTGTGAAAAGTGCAACTGGCATTATTTAATCACTTAACTAAGTATGTGTGTGTGTTTGTGTGAATAGCTAATTCCCTCCGGATTGTAACAGTATCCTGAGACACTATTACAGCAGTACGTTAATAAATATTAACTGTTATTAAGTGCCTCCTAAAAGGCTGAAAATTCAATTTGTAATTTAAATATCACTAGTTAACACAGCAGTTCTTCATCTGTGTACATTCCTTTCCTGATTCAAACATGACAAAATGTTTGGTAAATCACACAAATGCTAATGAATGTGCATTTACAAACGTATCATTCTTTACCTTAAACATATGATGTGTTAGTATTTTTATTTTTTTTATCTATATGCATATTTTATTTTATTCCTCTTTGCAAAGTAATGTCTGGTAGCCCACTGCTGCTTTGCCATTTAATGTCTAGAATAAAATCTAAACCTGCAGCAGAACCAGATGAACATATTTACAAATATGTTGTTACAAAGTGGACAGGACTCAGGAGGTAAGTAAAAGTATAACAAAGTTTATTAAGCAGGATGTATAACGGAACAAAGGTAATCAAACATAAATTCATCCAGTGCTGGTAAGTATAAACAAACTAAAGTCTCTTCTGGTCTTTTGTTCTGGTTCCTTTTTTTGGATTCAAAGGCAGAGGGGAACAGACAGACGATCACAGCCACACACCACTTGCCAAAATGGAGACGAGGAGAGGACACACTGTAGCTTGGAGAGCACACCGGAGTTCAATGAGCCTTCTGTAAGGAAACAGGTAAGGACAGAGGTAAGTGCAGCAAGTGGAAGCATTAGCGATTTACCCTCCACAAAACTGGTAGGCCTAATTGTGTCCTTTTCTCCTAAAAAAATTGACATGACATGTACATCTCTTTATGAATGTCAAGGTTTGTTTACATCATTTAGAAGTAAAGGTGTCATTCAATGAGTTTGTTGCCTTTTGCGTTCCTTAGTGTAATGATTTGCGGGAATCGTGTGGATTCACACAAACAAGAGACACTGGTAGAACGCTCAGAAACGATGGCCGAGGCAAATCGAGACTTCGCAACTTGTTGAGGCAAAAGTCTGTGCTTAAATAGTCCGGGGAACTGGCAAAACGGCACGAAAACGCGAGGTACGTGGTGCAAAAGTGCCTGGGTGGGAACGTTAGTATTCAGGCGAAGGTTCCTGCTGCTGATGGCCAGAGAGGGCCACAGAGGAGCGGTTTGTGACACTTAGAAATAATCATAAATTGAATTAATAGAACAACAAATAAATGAATTAAAAACATAATGCTATATATTCTTTAATCAATATTACATTTTAAAAAGGCATATACATATTGAAATACTTTAAATAGAATTTAAGCTAGTAATGGTAATGCTTTTGGCCTGTTCCTCAAATATTTGAAAATAAAGATTTTTGAAAGATATTTCTCAGGCCTCCTAATTGACTTTTCTTTATTTATTGACATCAAAACAAAGCCTTAAGAACATAAAAGCTCTTAATCTCCTCACAATTCCTGCTGCATCCATGCTCTCTCAATTGTGGCCCACAAGTGTGTGTAAAAAGCCACTCCATTCTCACCAGATTGCATTATTAATGCAAAAAGAACATACACAAAGATTTTATTTAATAATTTGAGTAATATTTGTTGTTAGCAAAGTAAATTAAAAAAGTGACATTTTGATGATACTTAAAAAGAAAACAATTTTAGTGAGTAGACCTTCACATGTTTGTATGCATGGGTGTTTAGTTTCCCTAATTGTATTTTTCAACTATATACCTATTAAAGACATAAGTGAAAAATAATGTTCTAAAAAAGTTTTGAAACGTCACAAAGTCCCTGCCATTCTAAGCAACACTTTTTAATGATGTTTTCATCTACCGTACTCAAGGTGATGGGAGACAGAATTCTCTCAGGTGTAAGAGCTGTTTGTACATACAGTACATGGTCTCCTGTGCATCAACACATACTTTTTCATCTATTATGAGTGCTGCTAATTAACATTTGACAAACAGCAGACGTAAACACCCCTAATCTGTCAGTCAAAGATGATGCAAGTCTTGCTAAAAAAATATAGAGCACTTTTTACATTAGTAAAAAATAAAGTCATAATGATTTAATCATTTTTAATTGTAAAATTAAATAGTCAGCATTAGCATACATCTACTGTCCTTATCCTCATTTAGAGTTGCTGCAATACATTAAACATTTATTATATGACTATGATATTTTTGCCACAAAAACAACTTTGCTACAAAACCAACCAACTGAACATGCTTATTTGGCATTTGTTGGGTCGAGGAATGTCTGAAATGGTGTGAAAGGGTTTTCCAAGAAATTACAACAAACTTTCATTAATCTGATGTGTCCACGAACCGATGCCATGACAACACACAAGTTTCACCCACTGCCTTTTTTATTTTATTCAATGTATTTTCTGGCAAAGAATGACTTGCAAAGACATTAATAACAGTAAATTTAGGTTGCACCATCTATACTGGACATGAGCGGCGTGGCGCAATGCGACAAAATTGTACAAAGTTCTATTGATGATGCTGCCTACAATGGATGTGGTGCAATGCAACACATTTTGCATCTGGTGTAGTAGACACTGTGTTATTTGACTCTCTGTGAGGGCAGTGTGAACATGACATTTTACTTTTTATAAAATTCTAAATCCAACTTGTTTGTTGGTGTTTGTTGACGTTTGTCTGTGTGGTGTGAATTGGACTTAACCCTCTGGGGTCTGAGGTGATTTTGGGGACGCTGAAATGTTTGGACATGTTCTGATATTTGTGGTTATTTCAGCTACTTATAACATACTACTGACCAACATAAAATTGTTTTTGTATACAGCAGAAACTGTGCTACAATAATATGTGACCAGGATGGATGTACATGTTTGCATTTTTAGAAAAAAAATTATGCATAGTTAGTAGATTTTGGGAAAATAAAACTAGCTCAAATAAGGCCATACAAGCCATAGTGAATGGTCCTGAATAAGAATTTAGAGTAACCAGCCTATTTGGTTAGAATACTTATTATACTTATTACTTACTTATTGTCATGCCGTCACTTTCACCTGACCACCTGACTTGTCACACGATCACAACCACCAGATTATTAACACCTGCCCGTCATCAGCACCTGCACTATTTAAGATCGCCCAGCCAGAGACTCGTGGGCTGAGCTCAAGGTTAGACGCTCTTTCTAACCTCACCCTGCTGCTTACCTATCGCACTGCTGTGCTCCTTCTGCCTGGATCGGTCTGGGACTGTGGATGGTGACTTTGAGGACTTTGTGAGTCTGAGTATACTTGCCCGTTACTTACCTGTTTGATTCTGTCGCTCACCTGCAAAAGACTTGAAAATAGTTACCAGCGGCATACCTGTGTTGATTCTCACCTGTTGTTGCTCCTGCCACCTTTCATTGAGCTGCTGAGGGATATCTTTATGTTGTTCACTAATAAACTCACTTGTTTCATTGAAATCATCTTGTCTGTATTTCCTGAGCGTGACACTTATTCACAGAAAACAATATAGTGTTTTAAAAGACATGTTTTGAGGCTGAAAGCCTGTATGCGAAGGCGTGAGAATGTCCATTAATATTCAGTGATTCTTACCTGAAGAGACAAAAACCCATTAATGGTCCATTAGTGACACTGACAGGTAAGTCAGGTTAGAAAGTATAATTAAAAACAACACAGTATAAATAAAATATACATAATAAAGGTTGAAGACACATTATTAAGCACACTGATCTAACTACAGAGATGTGAACAGACTCCTGAAAACAAGATAAGCCTGTAAATTACCTGTTATTTGAGTGTTTGCTGCTTCTTTCCATGAATACAAGAAAAAAATAACCACCATCAGTATTCAGTGAGCTTGTTTTACCAGAGAATATCAGTGCAGTTGAAGATCTGATGTTGGTACAGCACTCCTAGAGGTGATCAGTTTGAAGAGACTCGAGTATGTCATCCAGGTTTATCAAGCAGCAGGTTTCTAATCACTAAAAACAAAACAAACACACAAAAACATCTAGCATGTTGATATCAGTATATGTATCATTCTGTTTTATATATTATTCTATTATATCAAGCATAGAAACAGCATTGCATCAAAATAAATGTAGATGTCATATTCAAAACGTTCCACTCGATTTAAAAAAAATACTGTTCAAGAAAAACAAACAATAATAACATCAAGCAGCATTCATCATGCACTCGTGATATTGTTTTTATATCGTATTATTGATGTCACATTGAACATAGTAACAAAAACAGCCTGTCATATTCAAAATGGGTGTAACGACGCGGAGGGCTCTTGTGGATCCATATGCAAACGTTTATTCAAGAGAGTAGTCAGACAAGCGTGGATCAAAACACAGGCGTACAGAGATAACAAGGAGTAGGCAATAATCAGAGTCGGGGACAGGCAGGAGTTCAGGGCAGGC
>JAUYWG010000534.1:0-14120 GCA_034779775.1 Enteromius afrohamiltoni | reverse complement strand
CGTTACTGAAATATTTCTGTGAAATCAAATGAGCCTGTGACATGTTTTGACTCCAGCCCACAAAGAATCGGAATTGAAAATCAAAAAGAACCGAAAGGAAGAATCGGAATCAGAATCTTTCAAATCAAAACGATGATGCCCAACCCTACCCTCATGCCATTCCAAACCTGCGAGACCTTCATTCATCTTCCAAACACACATTCGTGAAATCTGAAGCTTTCTGACACTGGCATAGACAGGAATGTAACTACCACGTTAAGACCCAGAAAGGTAGTAAGAACAGTGTTAAAGTAGTCGATGTGACGGCAGTGGTTCTACTGTTACTACAAGAATACTTTTTGTGTAAAAAGGAAAAAAAGGGGAGGATGATGCACAAATAAGATTTGAGAAGCACATGGCAGTTCCGTTGCTGTCTTTGCAGGGTCAGAAAGCTTACGGATTTCATCAGAAATATCTTAATTTTTTCCGAAGATGAACAAAAATGTTACAGGTTTGGAGAACGATAAGGGGAATTGACAAAATTGTCATTTTCATCCATTGAGTTGAACTATCCCAATACATAAAAAATAATAATAATGAAATCCTATATTATAATGTTTACTAACTAATATCTGTTGTGCTGTTTATTAGTGTTTTCATGATGTTGTTAATACTTTTTTTTTTTTTTTTTTTTTTTTTTTAAATTTCTCTTAGATGTCCGGAGTCATTGATATGACCATGCAGAGTGACATAATGGCAACCTTTGAGAAGAACTTGGACTGAGATCGACAAACAAACAAATAAATAAGAAATAATTGCTTGTGTGTATTGCGCTACTGTTCGGTGAACAGTGTAGGCCGTTTTTTCCCTTCCCTTACTTGCTCCACGAGTCCTGGTGACTGAAACGGGTCTTTAGTCTATCGACGGGCAAAAATACTGCAATACAGCTGCATCACTTTACATTTGTACTAAGTTAGCTCTTGTAAAAAAAATAAAATAATAATAAAAAATAAGGCATAGACCGCATATGATGTTGTAAGACCAATATTTGCACCAATAATAGTGTTGAGTGTATATTGAATTTTTGTTATTTTGATGCTTGGATTCAGAAATGCTTGCACTGAAATGCTGCCGATTGTCTGTGGCAGTTTGGAAAGAGAAACATGTACGTTGTTTCACAAGTTTTTGTGTTCCTTAACGTTTTGTTGTTGTTTTTTTTTAATACTGAAGAATGTTTACTTCTTGATTATTATTGCAATCGAATTCTTTGACACATTCCATCGACTCTTCTGCTGTATGAATATTGCATAGCTGGTCGTATTGCGCTAGCTGTTGTCAGAACTGTAAGGGATATTCCTGTCCAGGGCCTCAACCCTGTTTATCTTACTAGCTGGTATTTCATGTATTTGACGTAAAGCAGCGATTTAAATCGAAAATATGCTGGCTGCATTTACATTTGTCCTGTTTAATTTATAAATATATATAAAAAATATTTCTGTAGTGTCGGAAATGTAACCTAAGCATGTGTGTATGAACATTTAGCATTTTGTCACAGGACAGCCATGTTTTCCCAAGTGTCCAGCTATGAAGTATCCGACTTATTTAGAAGAGTTCTTGCACTTCCTGTATTTCTATTTGTATCCATTTGGAAGTGCAGTGCCATAAAGTTTCTCCCTTGGAGATTATAGGCAGTTCTATGTGCCTAAAGTCTGTGGGTTCTCCAGAGCCGGGTTGATTCCAAGGTGTGATCTGGTGATTGTTCTGCACTGACGATATGTTCAAAAACGTTTCTGACTATAATGGTTGTGTGGCAGTTTTCATCACAAGCACTTTATTCATTACACCACCATGCTGAGGTGTCACATGCTGTTGAGGTGAAGAATAATATATTATTTCAAAGAAATCACATTCTAAAAAGTTAAATAAAGTATTTTCAGTAAGGTTTGTGTGTTGTAACCTTTCTTTTTTTTTTTTGCATGTGAATATCAGTACATATGAATATCATCATACACTATAAGGTCTTTTCCTTTTTTTGTGATGAATTAATACTTTTACTTGGCACATAAAATGAATTAAGAATAATAGCTATTGAAGGCATTGCTGTATGTTACAAACAAGTCTATTTAAAATCGGTGTTTTTCAGACCTTTTATTTATCATGTTAAAAAATCATGGTTTCCACAAAAAACAAAAGGTCGTACTTGAGTACCAAATCAGTATTGTCATTTCCGAAGTATCACATGACCGAATACTACAGTAATGTTACTAAACATTTTAGCTCTGCCATTACACAATTAAGCTTACGTTGTACAACAGAAGTTATGTAAATTGTATATTTTTCAATAAAAAAATGCAGCCTTGGTATAATAGTGTACTAAAAAAATTTTTCAAGTCAATTTTTGAAAGAGTGAACGTGCAGGGTTGCCTAAAATTCAAAGCTGCTTTCACGTCATATCTTAATTCCGAGATTACATCACGCGACAGTTCTGTGGCAACAATTTCAACGCCAAAGCCCTCGCGTGCTCTTAAATTCGTGATTCTAACCTGTGACCTCGGGAGTGTTACGACTTGGACCAGGAACAGATGTACCGCCTGACCGCTGTCAAGTTCATTTCGGCGCTACTTATGCGCTTCCTTTGAAAAGCTATGAGTAAAATGTCGTTTCATCTCGAACTTATGATAATTACGAGATGGCGTGAACGCAGTTTTCGTCAATTCTGTGACGTTTTGTGCCATTAAACGTGGTTGTTGTTGGGGTTTTTTTGCATTCAAATAAAAAGGTTGGTGTATTCATTTTATATATATATATATAATTGAGAAATTTCAAAATTAATGTGACACTTCCAAATAACTACGCACCCTCATAATATTACATTCCGTCTCATTTTAAAAATCGTCGAACTGTAATGAATAAAACTTACATACCTACGTCCAAAAGTTATTTCATCTCCATTTCATCATCTTTAACGATAATTTATGTTTCCCATCTGTTAATAAATCTGTACATTATGAATATCGAATACGCTCTAGGCGGAGCTTAAAGGCTGACTGGTCTCGTGAACTCATTATTTTAATACACCACGAGGCGCAGTATATTTCATTGTTGTATCCATGATCAAAAATCCAGGACGGCTACACCTCACTTACACTGCGCGCGCGACAGAAACATGAGCTCTCCCGTGATCTACGCAGCTTCTGCTCGTTATCACCGGCAGCGTTCGTGAGAGTCCAGAACTCTGCGCGTGGACGGTCTGCGAGTACGAGGTGGGCCCAGACACACAGCTGCCTGGACTATAATGGGAGGGAGCCTTCTGGTTTTGTCAGTGTAGACGGGGTTTAATGGTTCAGTCCGAGGTGCGAACACCTTTGGGAGTGAGCATCTCTTCTGTCACACGCAAGCGTAACTCCGTAGCGTCTACACAGGGATCCTCCCCGGCCAGGATGCGCTCGTTTACTGTGCGACTGGGCTATTAACATGCGCGTCGCTTTTGAAAACAAATCAATAAAAGCCGCGATCAACAAGCGTACTCCTGCAGTAATGTAAAGATGGCGAGACTGCTTCATAACTTGCTGTTGTTGACAGTCGGGCTGACGCTGAAGATCAGAGTTATGGGATACTGGTCTCTCATATATGGATATTGCGCGCTATGCACGGGTTTAGCGCTGCTCAAACTTGGCTGGAATATCATCCTACGACCGTCAACAACCTTTCAGTGGACGGTTCGTGAGACACCTCCTGCGTGCCTGAATGACACGTCCTTGGGAACCCACTGTTATGTTAGAATCAAGGTAAGATGGTTGACAGTAAATGAAAGCATGTGTACATAACTTTGCTTTTTTAATGCTCAGATGTTGCTCTTTATTATTTATTTATTTATTTGAATTTGTATTTTGTTTTTCTTGAAATATGAACTTTGATGTTTCTCTCAGATTCTTAAGGGGAAGCAATTGATACGATTGCTAAGTGACTAAACACATCATTGACTGACACTGATATAATGTTTTCAGGTCTGGTGTCTTGCCAAACCTAAGCACAGTTTGAGCTATTGTTGAGAACAATTCTGAGATTGTTGACGGGATGCATTAAATCTCATGGTGTTTTACTAGAAGCAGCAGATCAAGCAGAAGTAGACTATCAATTTGAACTTTTGGTCTCGTTGGTGGAAAAAAAAAATGGATAGATCGCCCAAAATGAAACTTGTGTCATAATTCATTCCATAGGTTTTCTTTCTTTTTTTCTGTGAAAGAAAACATTTCTGCTTTTGGCATGTTTTGGATAAACAATTCCCTGGGAATTGAACCAATGACCTTGGTAGCATTGCACAATGCTCTATAGGAAAGCCCAAAAGACATTAAAGGTCTACTTTGTTTTTTTTTTTTGTTTGTTTTTAAATGTTAGCCAGCAGTAACTCACACCTTCTGCATGCCAGCATTCTTTCAAAATTTCTTCCTTTGTGTTCAGCAGAAGAAAGAAAGCTGTACAGATTTGAAACAACATGAGTGTGACATGATTTTCATGTTCAGGTGATATGTTTTTTTCTTAAGAGAACTAACCCTTTAAAGAGATCTCATTTGTGATTTTTCTTTTCCATGGAATTGCTCTCAGAAGCAAGCATTTTCCATCACTGAGCATAAACTGAGCAATGTGCTGCAGCAGACAGAAGAGTGATCAGTTTCCTGGACTTCGCTGTCCACTCGAGTGGTGCTGAAAACAGCTTAGGCAGTCTCAGGATAGATGTGATGTGTATATACATGAATTAACATACCGTTCAAACATTAGGTACTCTAAATTTGCACTTTTTCTAAAAACGCAGCATCCTTTAAGTCTTAGACTTAAAAAGAGCCACTTTAAATTTTGTTCCGGAGAATATAGTCTCTGCAACTGCTGGAACTGAGAAATATGGTAAGCTGATTTTTTCATGCAGAGTGAAAAACATTACATTTTATCAGATATTTTCTGAGTTTAGACATTTTCCGCGCCAGCTTGTTTGTATTCAAAAGGAAAACTTTGCATTGCAAACAATGTTCTCGAAATAGCCAGACAACCCGAGGATACTATCACATGCAATTTGATGCATGCTGTCATTTAACAGGGTATGAATTTTCCCATGAATGTCAATGGAAGATATTGCTTTAATATTAGCTAAAGCCTGCGGACACGACTTCCTCTCTCTCTCTGGTGCATTTTATAGCTCTATCAAGCAGAGAGTGATGTGAGAATGGATTTTGTATCAGGATGGATAGGCCCGTGTGATTAAAGAGAACGGACTGCTTTTATCATATCCTCCGTTTATGTTGAAGAATAACTGCCTCTGGTCTCTGTATGGTTTTAGGAGTCTGGACTCAGATTTCACTATGTTGCCGCTGGAGAACGAGGAAAGCCACTTATGCTGTTTCTGCATGGATTCCCAGAGTTTTGGTGAGACTCAAACACCCTCGCACACACACACACACACAAGGGAAACACTTCTCTACTGGGAGGCTGCCAGGCACATATCGGAAATGTTTTTGTGGAATTAGTCCACATTATATGGAGTTAGACATAATATTTGAGACTCAAAGCTTCCCTATCAACTCAACTGTTCAGTCAGAGTCAGATATGTGTGTGTTATTGTTATGAAATGTAAAACGGGCGGTAAAATGTATTATACAGTCCTGAAATGTGATATGGAGTGTCGTGACATTCGGCCTGTCTTGGGACCGGTGAAGCTGTCGTTTCAGTGAACTGCCAGACTGCAGAACTGTGATCAGGACAGGACTGTGCCTAATTAATGTGGCATGCCTCCTTTCTGCTTCACTGGCCAATCTACTGCTCCAGAATCAGTGATGAACTCTTGGACAAGTAAAGGAGACCTAGAGGACGCCCTTTTCTTCTGACTTTTGCTCCACTTTAGTTTGGTGCATTCAAAAAGTGCAAGTCAAAGATTTCTCTCACTGCTGAGCAATAGAGAAATGTTGAGGTTAGAATATGGTGTGTGTGTGTGCTAATTTAACGCTCATCTATATTCTCACATATTGTGGGTCCTTAGAGCCTTTTCTGCACTGACTCATCAGAATCATAGTTAGGCTTCCTTCTGCTTTTCCTCAACTAGTTAGTGCTAGTGCTAGTTAATGCTTCCACTGTTCATTTCAATGCAGTTTAACTATATTTGACATTATTACATGTACTCTATGGTTTTGCCGCTAACCAGTGGCACAATCAGATTTTTGCCTAATTACATATCAGTGCAAATCATTGTAGTTTGTATGATCATTGTAGATACAAAAGTGTGGCAGAAATCATCCAATTCGGTGTCTAAATTTTGTCTTTCGGGCATAACTTGTGGGACCTCGTGAAATATAGAGGTAGCTATTTACATTTCCATTGATTCGCTTCTCTGTTAAATACAAAGAAAATTAACAAAAGGTTGATATTTTGGTTTTGGGAGTCATCACCAACATGCTGGCATGCATACAAGGTCAACATTTTCTTGTAATATACATTTATTTTTACATTACATGCTCAACTCCTCATAAGCAGTGTTGAGTTACCTGAAAGTTACCTTTAAAAGTAATGCATTACAATATTGCTTTACTCCCCCCAAAAAGTAATTAATTACGTAACTTAGTTACTTTTTATGGAAAGTAATGCATGTGTTCATTTCACGTTACTTTTGAAATATGGGCAGAGCTTGAGTGTTTGTTTTTAATTTAAGAAGTTTATAGCAAATGTAAAAGCCCTTTCACACAAATGTAATGAATAAACCTCAGGCTGAAGAAAAAGTCAATTCACATTTTACAGTAGAATACAGGAGAAGAAAATTCAATATTCAGCAATAAAAAAAAACAATGAAGCACAAGTCGTTTTTGCTTGTATGGTTGAACTGGATCATCAAAGGTCAGCAGCAAAGACATTGGTTAATTTAATGGGATTAGATACATTTATGTAAAATACCTTTTCCAGGTTTGCATCATATTCTGAGTTTATTTTAAATCATTTTGATAAATACCAAATCTGTTTTTTGAGAGTGAGATGAATTAATGCACATTTAGTCTAGAACTACACTGTATTCGCACACTGTGCACAATGCCAACATGGGGTCAGGAGACTTGTCAGTCAGTAAATAAGAAAACAAAGTAACTCAGTTATATTACTCTAAAATTAAAAAGTAATGCGTTACTTTACTAGTTACTTGGAAAAAAGTCATATTATTTACGTAACTCGCGCTACTTGTAATGCGTTACTAACACTGCTCATTTCCTTAAACGATTAATTTTTCCAAAACCCTCCAGCGATTAGTGGATTTTATTTAAAACAGCATTTGTAAGCTTGCAAAAGCAGCATCTATTTGCAAAAAATGAATTAGCATTTTTCTTCAGAACCAAAAGATCGACAAGAAGCCAGAGGCGATATGCTTATGTTTTATTATGACGTCAACATGAAACGGCTTGGGACTCGTTTTAAAAATGACTCGTTTCAATGATTCAGAGCAACAATAACTTTATAAATGTGCACTTTCAGATTTAAAACTTTGCAGGATGTTTTTTTATTCACTTATGAGCTGTGTTACACACTGCATGAAATCTCATTTTCTTAAATGAATAATACAGTGTTAATACAAGTAGGCCTACTTATTAAGAAATTATTATCATTCTTAACATTAAATTATAAACCCTAATCCCAACCCTAACCATATATTAAGTATATAAAGTTAATTAATAATACTCAGTACTTAAATGTATAATTAGGGAAACCTTAAAATAAAGAGTAACCAAAAAAAAGACAGAGACAGCTGATCTAAATTTAGCAAAAATGTGCTCGTAATTTATAATTGGTACTAAATGTTTATTAACGATCTACCCCTTGTTTTTCAGGTTCTCCTGGCGTCACCAGCTGAGGGAATTTAAGAGCGAGTTCCGTGTTGTTGCTGTGGACATGCGAGGCTACGGGGAGTCTGACCTGCCCCCCTCCACTGAGAGCTACAGACTGGACTACCTTGTCACTGACATCAAGGACATTGTGGAGTATCTGGGTAAGAACAGACTGCCTCCATTATCTCAGCCCTATTTCCATTTCACATTCCAGCCTGTCTAGAGGTTTTGATAAGGCTGTTGTAGTGGTGAATGCTAATGTAGCACTCTTCCCAATAGTCTGGAATGTGAAGGTGACCCGTTCACAGATGCCCTTGGATTTTTAGATTTGTATTGTCAGGTTAGACTGCATAAAATGAAGTCTAATTGTCTGCCTCTAGATTTCAAATGTGACACAATCACTAGTTGAGCTAAGCTACAATGTGACTCAAGGACAAATGTAGATGAACACTGTATATAATGTTTTAGTTAAACTCATCTGTCTGCTTGCACAGAGTGACATGTGTGTAAGCGGCTGGCGGTGTTTTGTGACAGGCCGTCAATGACACGTTATTAGGATGATGATGTCTTGCTCCAGGGTCTCAGTTCCTTGACATTGACAATCGCTCTATTGCAGACGGTGGAAACTTCCACCCTGGCTCACAGCAAGGGTGCCATTCATCCTGAGTCAGTCCTTGATATGACACTAAATGAACTGCAGCATGATATTATTATAGCAAAAGAAGATGACTTACAACCAAACCAAAGCGTAAACAGTAGTTATTGTGCAGTAAGACAGGGATTAAACAGAAATTGCTCTGATTTCAAATCTTATTAATTGGCTTTCTGTGTTTTATAATACTTGAATTATTTAGTAAGGAGCCTGGCACATGACACGCAGGGACAAGATAAACAAGATAAAGTAGCCATGAATTAAAAATTAGTTTATTAATAGGATTGGAAATGACTCGTATTGTCGAAATGTGTCTAAGTAGTATGAATTGAATTGAATGCTGAATGTGAATTAAACATTTTTGGAGCGTTCACACATGAAATGCAGGAAAAAAGTGATTTGTGTTTTAATAGTTTGTTTTAGGTAAATAGTGACCATTGTACTTAATAAATCCCTCGATTTAATTTTGTTAAAGCATGGCCTTACTTACGAGGGAACAAATTCATAAAAAGTGGAAATGGATTAATAAGTGGAGACGAATTAAAACAATTTTCGCATGTCATTTCAATTAAAGGTCAAAATTTCTCTTTCCTGCCATTGACAGAATTTTCCATTGTACTGTGTTCAAAACACTGCGAAAAAATAACAAGTGATCGCATATATTAAAAGATCCATGTGCAAAATATTTAGTGTAGTCAAGCGATTATAAAATAAAAGTTTCTGTTTACATAATATGTGTGTGTGTATATTTATTATGTATATATAAATACAAATGTATGCATGTATATATTAAAGAATTTATATATATATACACATATAAACATTTTCAAAATACATACTATGTGTGTGTATTTATACACAGACATATTTTATAAATAGAAATGTTTATTTTGGTTGCAATTAATCGTAATGAATCATTTGGCAGCAACTCAAAATAATGAACATCAACTGAAGCATCTTTTTTTTTAAATGTTGTTGTGGAAAGAGGAATTTGGAACTGTTAGATACATTGGGCTACCGTGCTTTATTTGGAAAATATGAATTTGTCTCATATCTTAATCCTTTTCCCACTGAATTTGCTACAATTTCCTGTCGTGTTTCTCACTTTCCTTATTAATTATGTGACATACATACACAACAAACACAAACATGCTTCTTCCTTCTGATCCTCTCCTCAGGATACAACAGATGTTTTCTCGTAGGGCATGACTGGGGTGGCATCATCGCATGGCTCTGTGCAATTCACTACCCTGAAATGGTGACAAAACTCATAGTGCTGAACAGCCCTCACCCCTGTGTATTTACTGGTAAGTGCCCTAAACATCTGACAACCAGACATCCTGTTCTATCATGGCTGCCCCAGAGACTCCAGGTTTGGTTTTAGGGATCATTAGTATGATCTGCATCATTCACAATGAAATATTGTGGTTAGGCCCAGGGAATCATGGGGCTTTGCCCTCCATCTGTCTCTTGCGCTCCAGCCCGGAGGAGGAGGTAATTACAGGCAGGCTTCTGGCAGAGACACGGGACCCTCTTATAATGACACTCAGTACCTGACGAGAGTGACACATACACGACTACACCTTTTGCTGTTCTTGTTCTTTTGAAATGTATCTCTGCTTAATGGGCTGTCTTCGGCTTTAACCCTCTATTGCACGTGTTATAAAACATGATACGATTCCATTTTCTTACATAACATGGATCTCATTATTGAAATCAGAAAGGTATGTTGCCTAGAAACAACACTGGGAAAAAATCAAACACTGATAATAAAACTAAGATTAGGGGAAAAACCTGGTTCCTGTGTATAGTAATACTGGGAAAGTAAACAGTCTCTATCATGTTTTATTCAGTGTTCCACCTTTTCTTATAGGCAACAAACACATTTATTAACATGAAGATAATGTATAAGACTATAAATGTTTTACAGTTGGGTTTATTGACTTAACAAAAGGGAATCATGATGGCTGAAAAAAATCAATAAAATTAGCGAGTCATGCGCTTTAAGTTGCCCCTATTATGGATTTTGGAAAACAAGCTTTCATTGTGTAACACGGCTATAAGTGAATAAAAACATCCTGCAAAATTAGAAATTTGAAAAGTGCACCGTTTATAAAGTTATGGTCTCTAAAAGAAAAAATCGACTCTGAATCATTGAAACGAGTCCCAAGCCGTTTTATGTTGACGTCAATATGAAACATAAGCATATTTGCGGCCTACTTGTTTATCTTTTCGAGAGGGTTCTGGAAAGCTTAAGTAAAAAAACACCATTCGCGGGAGGTGTTTTGAAAAGTAAATTGTTTCGAGTCGTTGAGAAAGTGAAGTAAAAAGGTAAATAAATGCATCCACTTCCTGTGACGCTACATTCAATTTCGCGAGCAGAGTCAGTCTGGCAAAGCTGCCCTTTTAGAGCAATTCTGTTTCCAAAAAAGTGGGGACCAATGAGAAACGAGCTCAACATATGCATATTTTAAGAAAATGAAAGTGTTTTTAACCTTGTATGCTTGTCAAGCTGTTGTTGGGGACTCGGACTCCCAAAATCAACCTTTCGGAACTCATAATAGGGGGAACTTTAAAAGTGAAGCAAATGGGTTTGTTACTATATAGTGTTGGGTTAAGTTTTCTTTTGCTTTCTCTATTCTCTGTCCAGATTACGCCCTTCATCATCCCAGTCAGTTGCTCAAGTCAAGTTACTACTTTTTTTTCCAGTTGCCATATTTCCCAGAGCTAATGCTCTCCATCAATGATTTTAAGGTGAGCTTGACTCAATACACTACCGTTTTTAAAGAAATTAGATATTTTATTAAGTAAAGATAAATGCAAAAAACATGATCAAACGTGACAGTACAGGCTTATTGTTAACACACAAAAAAAGCTCAAATAAATTTGTCTTTAGAATTTTCTATTCATTAAACATTAAAATCTCGATTTCCATAAAAATATTTTACACACAAGATAATAAGAAGTTCACCTTTGCCATAACAGGAATAAGTTACATTTTAGAATATATTAAAATAGAATAAGAATTATTTTAAATAGTAATAATATTATAATATTACTGTTTTTGATCAAATAATTGCAGCTTTGGTGGGCATAAGAGACTACTTTTAAAATCAGCTTTTGGGTCCAGCATGTGATTTTGTTTGTGTAAGAATTATGAATATAGAGTGAATCATTAGGCCAAGATTATCCATCTGTCTTCAGCACACACAGCTTAGTCATGATGAATCAATTCTGGACAGACACTAGTTTTCGTGTGCTGACTATTAAATGCATATTATGCATTCAAATTGCCCAGTAGTAAGTACTATTATTGAAATACATATTTAAATAATGAAGTATGAAGTTGTCTGGTATAAAACGAAGAGGACTTTTTTTATGGCAAGTACTATGTACTTGTATTTAAATTAATAATTTAATACAGTGCACTTATTGTGTACATAGTATTAAAAATACCTCCATGTAACTACATCTGTAATCTTCCGTTACATCTCGATTACATTCTATGTTGCACCTAACAATGAATGTATTTATTTAGACATAGCAGTTAAAAACATCTATATATTATAGTACTGAATTCTTCAAGCTCATTCATCAAATTTTCATTTTCAGGCGCTGAAAAGTTTATTCACCAGCCGCAGCACAGGAATCAGCTGTAAGGGCCGTTGGCTCACCACAGAAGACCTCGAAGCATACCTGCATGCCCTCTCACAGCCAGGGGCCCTCACTGGGGCCCTCAACTACTTCAGAAATGTCTTCAGGTACTTGTGTGTCTAATATAAAATCTGTGCTGTTTCTTTTATGCAGCTTTGTAGGCGTCTTGAATGCCCAAAAAAAAGATGCTTAACTAATTTTCCACAAATATCGCCCTCTAGTGTCTGAAGTTAATATTTATATTTATTTTTTAACAGTATGCGTTTAGCAACTTTTTGAGAAGTAGCTGATGTTTTTGCTTTAGCTATTGCAGCTTATAACAAATTTGTTTTATTGTTTGTGTGATATATGTATTTCAAAATGTTATGGAAATAACTTTTATTCATAATTGCATATGTCCCTGTCAAGATGGAAAGAGATTGATTTCATGCTCACTGAGCTGTGCATGAACAGCCTATGCTGTAATGATATTCTTTCAAAATGAGTTCATATCAGCATTAAATCAGCTGCTGGCTGTCTCTGAGAGTACTAAACGATGGATGTTTCAGTTCATTTTTGATATAACCCAAACAATTGTGGACACCCTGGTGTAAATACTCCGTTTTAATTTGCTCGCGGAGTGTATGTGTTAGGAGCATGTGAGACATGCATGCATGACTGAGCCCTCCATCTGCTCCTGAAGCACACTTTGATTATGTCTCAGGGCAGAGCTGCACTGACTGTGTGTGTGTGTGTGTGTGTGGGTGGGCAGGTGGGTGTGTGTAGGAGGGCGCTGACATAACAGTTTCTTCACAGACTAGGAACAAATAAGACCAGAACTGAAGAGAACATGTTCTAACTACTGCTGACAAACTAACTGCAATTAATCACATCCAAAATAAAGTTTTTTGTTTGCATAATATATGTTTGTGTGCTCTGTATATTTATTATGTGTACAGTTGAGGACAAAAGGATTAGTTTGAATGGATTTGGAACTGGGAAGCAATTATGAAAACGGAAACGGGGCTCATTAAAGACCAGAGTCCATGTCAGGAGACCAACAGATCTGAGGAAGCTTTAGAGATTTGCTGAGGAGGAACGGGTTGCTTACTTGTTAAGAATTGCAACAAATGACTAAAAGCAAAAGAGATTCACGCTGACTGTTAACATCAGAGGGTTAATCATTTTTAGCTATAGACTTTTTCTATTATTAGGTATAATTTTGTTAACATTCTGTGGTCATTAAAAATCCCATGACACTCATCGTAAAGAGTAGGGGTGTAACCCCAGTGTCCTCCCAATAATCCCCATCCATTTATTGGCTGTATCTCTCTCTCTGTATCTCTGTGGTGAGCACACTGGCGCCGTTGATCCATCATCCAGGTTGATGCTGCACCCTGGTGGTGGTTGAGGAGACACCCCCTCCCAACATGATTGTAAAGCGCTTTGGGTGTGTCACGATCAGCTGATGTGCCAGTCCAGCTCAGGATGGCACTTCAGCTAGTCGTGAACTTTATGTGTCTTTTGTCTTATGTGCCCTTGTGATCTTATTTGTGTTTTGTTATGCCATGTCCTCTGTGTTTCTGTTTACCTTCTGTCTCCCTTGTGCTGTCCTCATCATCTGTAACCCCGCCCTTGTAATCAGCGTTCACTCTCTGCCAGCCGTGTGTGTCCAGATGTTCCCCATTATCCTTTGATTGTGTCTAGTATTTAAACTGTCTTGTCCAAAAGCCCTTTTGTCGATTGTTAACGTTACATGTCCTCAGTCATGTGTGTCTCAGCTTAGCTCCTGCCTGCCTGCCTGTTTGGAAGTGAGAGCGTGAGATTACTTTAGCCGGTATTTGTAACAGGGTGTATGGCCATACGTGAAAAAGCGCTATATAAATGCATCATTCATTCATTCATTCTATTTGTATTGCAAACATTGAAAAAAACGTCTTTCTGATAAAAAGCACTTGGGAATTATTTAGAAAAAGGAATTGAATATTTTAATAGGGGCTAATAAT
>JAUYWG010000533.1:0-14128 GCA_034779775.1 Enteromius afrohamiltoni | reverse complement strand
TTCTCTCGGTTGACCTGAAGACCCAGATGGCTGAGGTGCCGGAGCACTATGTCCCTGTGCATGCACAACTGATCCTTTGAGTGAGCTATTATTAGCCAGTCGTCGAGATGCATGTCAGTATGCGCTTCGGAGTGACTCTTTTTGGGTACGATGAAATAAGGGTTGTAAAACCCCGACCTCATCTCGGCGGGAGGGACAGGCTCGATTGCTTCCTTCGCCAGTAGGACAGCAATCTCCGCACGCAGTACGGCAGCTTGGCTCTCCGTCTGGACCGAGGTAGAGCGAATGCCGCGATACTGGGGCGAGTGCCTGGTGAACTGAATCGCATAGCAGAGGCGTACAGTCCGTATCAACCACTACGAGGGGGCCGGGAGCGCTATCCAGGCTCCGAGCCGCGTCGACAGGGGTATCAAGGGAGTGTTGACCACCGTACCCGTAGTGGGGCAGCCTGTAGCGGGACGGGGACAGGGACGAATCGTCTGGCTGCGTTTCACAGCGCCTACCTCTCTCCCTGGCTCCCGCGCTGGTGACACAGCGTTCTGGGTCAGCATCTGTGGAGACAAAAAATGTGTTAGATGGGCACTGGGCCCGGAGGCGTGAGAAACTGCTCTTTCTATGAAATTGAGTCTCCTGGCCCTCCTCCAGGAGTGGGGATGGAGATGGTCTCGACGTCCACCGAAGAGCAAGTCTCATCACTTCCGGGCTGCCTGTCTCAGGAGTGCATCCCGCCCCTCCGGGTGTTTTTGGCCGGCCCCTGAGCAGGCGGGGTCCTGCGCCCGCGGCCAGCTTGACAATGCTGAGCAGCCAGTCTGGCATTGTGTGCTTCGGCTGGGGTTGGATGGTTCTTTGGGTTCCGTGGGGGGACACCCTCGGCGACTAGCAGGCGGAGGAGCACTCGGGGAACGAGAGGCCACTCGCCGAGGCAGGATGTGGGACATCGCCTCCGTCTGCTTCTGAACTGCCACGAACTTCTGGGCCAAGTCCCCGACAGTGTCGCCGAATAGGCCAGCCTGGGAGATGGGGGTGTAGAGAAAGTGCACCTTCTCTGCGTCTGGCACCTGTGCCAGGTTTAGCTAGAGATGGCGTTCCTGGACCACCTCAGTGGACATCACCCTCCCAAGGGCGCGCGCTGAGACTTTTGTCACCCGTAGAGTGAGGTCCGTCGCAGCGCGGAGTTCCTGCATCACCCCCTGATCAGGTCTGCGCTCGTGCAGCTCTTTGAGAGCTTTCGCTTGGTACACTTGCAGTGTAGCCATAGCGTGCAGGGTGGTAGCAGCCTGTTCAGCAGCACCGTAAGACGAGGTTGACCCCTCCATGTAGACGCGCCACACAGACACAGATGGGCTGCAGCGCCGTCGAGCGCTGAGAGGGCCGAAGGGCTTGGCCGCAAGTGTGGCGAGTAAGGGGCTCGCCACAACTTGGTCAGCTCTCCGTGCACCTCCAGGAAGAAAGGCACTGGGGGAGAGCGCAGCGGCACCGCATCTCTGGCCCCCAGAATCCAGTCATCCAGCCGCGAAGGGTCGATAGCAGGCACACGGGGTACCTGCAAACCGATTCCTGCCACGGCGCGGAGGAGCATGTCTGACAGTTCGCCGTCCGCTGCGGACGGAGCACACGCCGCAGGGCGACGGCTGTCTGGCGCAGCGGCCGCCTCACCATCAGACTCACCCTCTGATGGTGCAGAAGACAACTCAACCTCACGGGGTGCCCCAAACGACACACTCGGGCCTGCTGTAGCAGGGGGAGCCTCCGGGAACACCACGGGACTGTGCGGTGCATCAGAAGTTCACGCAGCTGGAGCACTGGATGAAGCACGGTCCAACGACTTACCACGGGAAGAGTGCGAGGGGAGCCTGCTCACGAGTGAGAGGAGGGACCTTAACACAGCCAGGGTCATTCGCTCGCAATGAGCGCAGTGACCCTCCACGACACTGCCTGAGCGTGTTCTCGGCCCAGACACGACAGACAGCGCTCGTGACCATTAGACGAGGTGAGGAAACTTTCACGCACGGCTGGATCGACATCCCGTTACAGAATGCGTCACCAACCGTAGGAAAATTGCTCTTTTCCCGGTCGCCCTGGGAAGACCCAAACACGGCAACTCCGTGAACTCAGGGGTCTATGCTCACTGTATATACCGAAGACGTCACACCAATATTCATTGGCCCTTAGTAAAAGCTCATAGCAGATAGGTCTCTCTGGCGAGTTCCCATATGTAATGTCGAAGTGATTTGACTGAGAGGGTAACCTTACTTACTTTTTCAAAAAAAGATCAGAATTGTTTTTTTAAAAAAGCAACTCCTGTTACTATGCTATGCTTATCTGTTGACTGGCATGGATCCTGACCCAATGTTGAGAACTCTATGCAAATATAGATTAGTTTCAAGATCACATGTGAATAAACATTATTTCAGCACGCTCACAAAATCTGAATTTAGCATAACAATATTTGACCTCTGGTCTATGCACTTTGACAAGTTTCAAGTAAAAAAATGTAAATGCATACTTTCAGATAGTGTCTATGCTGCGGTAATCTAGGGAGGGATATAAAACGGGTACCTTTCTTGAATAACTGCATGTAGAATACAGAAGACACTACGTGTTTAGGCTTTAATAGTCCTTTTCGTACGGGCGTGTTAAAAAAAATAAATCTGCCAGCACAGTTTGGGTGCCTAAATCTATTGTCACTCTTTGTTTTATTAACACTGTGATTTCCGCATCAAAGAACTTCATTAGCCCCCTCATCCGATGGGTTGGAAACAGAGACATACCGAATGGTCGTAAACAGTCAGCTGTAAAGCTTTTCTGAATATACTAAGTCTTCAGACTGTGCGGTCGTTTAAACCTAGTGTTATTTGATTTGCATTAGCAAAAGGAAGCACCATACATTGAGTAATAGAGAGACGGGTTGTTTAACCTTTCATATTGGTGGCTATCGCTTCTAATTTTTACAGCTAATAGGCTGGGCATGATTTACATCTCGGCTTCTCATTTCACTTGGTCTGCGTTAAGGTTCTTTCTCGCTGCTAAAACTTTTTTTAAATATCACAATGCTCAATGTTTTTAAAGTACACATAGGTTTGGAAGACTGTCAAGTTTATCTTCTCACGCTGTGTAATCGCTACAAGCTTGGTTTAGTCGCCTTATAAAAACAGACGTGTAGCACCTGATCTCCGCTTAAATTTATTTGCGCTTTCTTGACAATAGCATGTGCATGAAAAATATTTGTGTCAGTTTACAAGAATAGACAGCGATGATCGCTACTGAAACTGTGTACAAAACTCTTTCATTAAAAATTAATCCATAGTTTAAGTGTTTTCTGTTCAGTCAGGTGTGTATGTGTAAGAAAAAAAAATACTTGTGTCAGTTTACAAGAATAGACACCGATGATCGCTACTGAAACTTTGTGTACAAAACTCTTTCATTAACATTTATTAATTAGCAGACACTTTTATTATTTAATATTGTAGACCACTAAACCTTATATGATTTACAGTTGAGATGTACTAAGTAGCCATAAGTATAAATTATTATTATTATTATTACTTAGAGGTGATAGAGGTAGAGCACGTGGGACAGAGAAATGTGTTCTGTTGTTTTTAGCGCTAGTGCAAATAGCCTAAGATTGTGAGCTAGTAATTCAGACGTCGACCCCGAATTTACCGTTCAAATAGAATGTCTCTGAACCGAATTTGTCCGTTTAAAGTCCAAAATGCGGCTTTTATTACGTGTGGCTTACGATGTGAAATAATGGCACTCAAAACAGTCACTGTTTATCTAACTACAAACTTAACCTCGCTTTAAGCATGCAGTTGTTTAGATGAGTAGAATATATTTCAATGGTTTTAAAAATACTTCATTTATAGACTGCAAACACTGTGGGGCGAGAGATCTATTGTTTTTAAATCATGAAAAGCAGTATTTTCATCTGATAAATTTAATTCACTGATTAAACCTGTTATAACCATCTATTCATTTTAAAAAACCTTTATTCACTAATGGCTCGTTCTTTTTTCCTCTCTCATTACAGAGACGAAGCACAGGGGCCTAGCAGACACAGATCTCTGTGGGGGTCCTCCCTGCAAGGATGGGGAAGGAGGAGGGGGCCACAGTTCAGGCAGTAAAACCATACAAAACACAGTTCACAAGCAAAACACATGACACACACCATAAACATAATAAACATTGTAAGAAAGTTTACGACTTTGATATAAATGTTAACCTCATTGACGAACTCAATGCGAGAGTTAATCTTTTGATTGATGGTTGTTCAAGTTGATGCAATAGCACATATTGCTGTAGAATTGGGATTTCACATTTTCATTCTCTTAAACTCACTCTTTCCTTACTTTCTCTCTTCTTGCAGCTCGTATGAATGGGTGTGTTTGTGTTAGTTAAGTTTATATGTCTTAGGTTTATCCAATAAAGCGATATTTATAATTGAAAAGAGAAGTATCTGTGTTTTGTGCCTACAAGTTAATGTCTTAAACTGCCGATCTTGCTACTGCTTATTAATACTGTTTACACTAAAATCTGGATTTTCAGCGCAGAGTTGATGTTAAACAGCTCGTTCAGTGAATCGCAGACCGACTCAGTGATCCGCTTTAAAACAGTGATTCTGTTCAAATTCTCTATAGAATTTTAAATGATTCTGATTTACTTTTATTTTGAATATTTGAGCTAATTTTGTCCCTTTACACAGATGTAATTGGAGATGTCAAATAGACATCTCCTAGATGTACGTGTGCTATCAGGGATTCAATCCGGGTAAACAACATCGGATTTGGGCTGGCAGACTGAACGAAGCTTGAGAATGTCAAGTGAAGGGCAAGATGGAGTGACACCGTACAGATAGGCCTTGTCCTTCTATTTATTGATTATCTTCTTCTTGTGAATTCTTTACTTTTATTGATCTTTTATACTTTTGTATTCAATAAGAGCTTGTATTATGTAAATATGCAAAATGCAACTTTTATTATGATAGGCGTTTGGTTTAATTGTTGCGCTATTTGTTACGCATACAGAGCTAACAGAATGTGACGCAGTTTTCCACCTGGGCAGTACCGTCAAGTGCAGGGCAAAAGTTATTGACGAAGTAAGTTTATTCTATGGCTTTATGGGGGTAATACTGGACGTCTGTACTGCTTGAGACTGTTTGCGATGTCAAGCCTTTGTGATATTGCTGGTTTTCTCGATCTTTATGATGATTAGTTCACTTCGTGAAATGCATGTGAAAATGCCGCTAGCATCGCAGCTTATCTTGTTAATGTTGATAATATCTTGCTTACACATGTTGCTGATTTCGTGTGATATAATCTATATTTAATGCTTTCATATCGTGATGAGGACATTGTATAATGTACCTTAAGTTGCTGCATATGCTTCTGTATATTCTGTTACCTGTAATTATTCATCCGTGGACAACAAGTTGTTGATATTGCTTAATGTGGAAAGTGCGCTGTTCATTGTAACAGTATATTTAGGTGTGACACTTATATTTATGCTTAACATTTAGTTATTTATTCAGATTTTTGTTTATTGCAGAAATTACCTCCAATGTATCAGTGTGTATATGGTGAAACTCTGCACATAAATAAATGGTGGGAAATAATTTGATTCCCTGATCAGAGTACTGAAGTGGTTAACACCTCTTTAAACCGGCATTATTGGGGCAGTCCCCAACACTTCTCTTTATTAATTTTCATTTAATATTAATTTTGATTAGGATCACACAATGAATCAGTATTTAACTCATTCAATTACATAATCATTTTTCATCTGTTGAACTGTTTGATTTAATATGTGATGCAGAGACCTCTATGGATTGACTGTGTGCTTCAAACCAGGACCCGAGGTCAAACGGAGCCTGGCTCTGTGTCTTTATGTCTTCCCTTAGGTCATGAAGTTCTGGAGAATCAAGAATCAACTGTGATGTTTATGTATAAGATAAATTGTCAATGCAGTTCTAGTCTGTATTTTTACTTCATTTTGCCTAAGACTGTATCCAGCCAAACTGATACGACGCTTGGAGTGAGCTAGTTAGCCTTGAAGTAGACTTTTTGCAATGTGTATGTGTCTTCTCTCTCTCTGAATTGCTCGGTTTGCTGATGGAGATTTGAACGAACGTCTGAATATTGTATAGCTTTTGGGACGAATCAAGATTTATTTATGCAATTAGCGACCTTTGTTAGAGTATATATCCTCATGTCTGTAAGATGTGAGTCTTCAATTGATTCTCTCACTCCTGGTCTTGACTCAACAAACACCTGGTCCTAGGGTCTTAACTGTTGCCCCCAACACAAGTTTCAGGAAACAAGACTGTAATGTGATATTTTACACAGAGAATTCAAAACTTATACCGAAGCTTGATTCGTTTAGCCAGAAACACGTGATCTGTGACATCTGAAGTTTTGTTTTCGTACACAACCACGTGACTGCTTTGTATTTTGATTCAAATAACGTAAGGTACTTGTGCAGTTTCAAGTGTCACTCACTTTATTGCTAAAAAAACCAACAACAACAAAAACCTTTAACTGTAGGCAAGGTTCACTTACATAAGTGTTAAACATAATGTTTTTATTTCATTATTCTGATTGGAGCACTATAATAATGTTTTAAAAACTTGTGGAGTTCAGTAATCAAAGAACCGGTTTTACTGACGAGATGTGCATGAACATATTGTGTGATATATTGCCCAGCCCTAGAATAAATTATTTACCTTCAGTGAGCCCAGAATGGCTGCATAACAGCATCAGCACTAAAAACAGCACAAACATAGAAATGAGACAATTGTCATAGAAATAAACATGATACTGACGGTTGTTACATGCAAAAACATGTGCTCTAGATTTAACCCACCCAACTGCACACACACAGCAGTGAGAAGTGAACATACACCCAGAGCAGTGTCCAGCCATTGCTGCAGCACTAGTTGGGGGCCCAGGGCCTCAGCTCAGTTGTGGTATTGAAGGTGGAGAGAGCGCTGGTTATTCACTCCCCCAACCTAAAATCCCTGCCAGACCTGGTTCTCAAACCCACAACCTTTGGGTTACAAGTCCAACTCTCTATCCATTAGGCCAATACTACAACTATACAACATCTATATTCTGCTTAATGTTTTGCTAACTATTCATAACACACTGATACTGATAAAATAGCACACATCTCAATGTATCATTCTCTGATACTTTTGTGTCCTTTTTTTAAGTTGCTAGTCACTTTACACTGCCAGGGTTTTTTTTTTTTTACAGCTTCTCCTTTTGTGGTCTGAACAAGCATTTGAACAACTATGGTGAGTAAATACTGGCCATATACAACATGTAAGTTGTATTTTTAGATGGACTCTTTAACTGGTCTCCTCTGCTGGAATTACCACATTTCTTATTGTATTTAGGAATATTCAGTTCAATACTTAAAGATTTCAGCAACTGCTACCAAAGCTTTTCTCTCTGAACTTAATCTAAAGAGTTACGTAAACTAAGTTCCTGCCTATTCTCAGATGTTTCGAAACATATGATTCAAAATAGAATTTTGTATTACCAATTCTCATGTTATGGCTTCCTTGGAATTAATCACTTTGTACTATTTCACATTTTAGGTTGCTTTATAAATGCACCATGTATAAATATAAATGAAAACTTTATATAAATGAAAACACAATCAAATACTCACAGAAGGCGAAAGACCCCATGCTGCCACAATGCTGTGTGTTCAAATCCAGATACTTCCTGTGCTTTGATGGTCATTTCTTACTTCAAGAAAGAGGATGGGTTTAAAGAGAGACAGAAAAAAGGATCTTGAGACAAACATTTAATTTGTTCTTTTAGTACATTCACAAACTAAAAGCAACAGCCCCGTACACATCAGGTATCAACAGTATTAACAGTGAAATTCACCATCGTTCTGTAGTTAATATTTAATAGCAATTACATTGAACATTATTAATTTAACAAGATGCATTCAGTTGGTTTCACACACACACACACACACACACACACACACACACACAAATACAACATGCATGGATGGCTGCTGTCTGAAGTTGACTCATATCCGGATTAATATTTGCCAACAAAAACATGTTCATTAGTTTTTCACTTGTGTATTAATAATGCAGTGACAAGTGTAGATCCCTAAAATAAATAGAATAAACAGAACAGACGCCAAACTACAATAATCAGCTAATTCATGTTTTTTTCTGGCCTGACACAAGGCACAGTTGTTCATATTTTTGGTAGTCTACCCCTGTTAATATTATTATTATTATTATTGACGTTATCGTGTATACAATTGTGAGGGACTGAGCAGGCTGCAACAAGGAACACAAGCGTGGGTCTTTTATTTGTAACCTTACCTTGCAAATAACTTCCTTTACAAAATAAATAAACACAAAAATAAACTAACAAAACAAACAATTCAAACAGCAAACAAAGGAATTCCCCCCAGATGAACAACGCAACAGCTTATAAAGAAATTGATGGGCCCATTACAAATTAAAAAAAAATAAAAAATTAACAATATGAAAATAAATCAAAATAAATTCAACAAAGAAAATAATATATCTATTAAATGAAGACAAGAAATTAAATTCATCCAAAACATAAATACATAACCAAATAAACCACTCATTAAAACATCAGCTTTAACTTCTCCCCAGGGCATTCTTTATGGTAGTCTAGTTTCGTTACACCAGGAAGCGGTACCAGAGGATGACCATCACCACACATCCCTGGTAAACTTAAACTCAAGTATAAATAAATATGAATACAAAGAAACTAATGTGTATTAAATGGAATGTAGTACATGAAACTCAGTTCTTAAATCAACTCTCAGTTCTTATATCAAATCAGCATTAAATGTATATTTTTTTTTTATGGTGTGGTCTGCTGGGGACATAAAGAGACTGAACAGGCTGATCCAGGTGGCCAGTTATGGAGGTGGTGAGTGACAGGAGTATATGGGTACGCCATCATCACTGTTGGATAACATCTCCCACCCCAAGCAGGACAAGTGCTGTCAGACTGTACAACAAAGACTCTGACCACACACACACACACACACATGCAAACGAACAAACACACACATCAAATACACCATGGTAGTTATGTGCAATATTATTATGAAACATGTACAATTTTCTTTCTTGAGGAGCCACCATAACTGGACGAAATGTGCAATTTAAAACGCCCTCACTTTCTGTGTCACTTGTATGTATACATATACTCATTGTCTGCAGACATATCACTTAGTCAACAATGTTTACATATAGTCTAAACATATATTTATGCAATTTTTTTTTACTACACAGTTGTACATATTCTTTATCTCAAGAGTGCATTTTTATATTGCATATTTAGTAATTCTATTTTTTATTATATTTTATTCCACTTTACTATGTTGTTTCTTAATTTAACTTCGGCAGTGGCAAAATCAAATTTCCCACTTGGACTAATTAATATCTTATCTTAGTTCAGGGAATAGTTCACCCAACAATTTACATAATATTCATTTTATCATCATTGGTTCCAAACCAGTATCTATTTCTTTGTTCTGCTGAACACAAAGGAAGATGTTTTGAAGAAAAGTTTTGGGTCACCATTGACTTCTAAAGTAGGGAAAAAATACTATGGGAGTCAATGAAAGTTTGCAAAACCTGGTTGCAAACTTTCATTAAAATATCTTCCTTTGTGTTCAGCAGAGCAAAGAAATGCATACAAATTAGGAAACACTCGAGGGTGAGTAAATGATAGAATTTTCATTTTTGGGTGAACTACTCCTTTAAGCAACATTCCATTAAGAGGAAGATATGTTGCCCTGACGTTCTCACAATTGCAGTTGTTGCATCATAGCAGATGTATTGTGCAATACCCGAGCACGCAAAGAAGAATTTCAAATTAAAGATGATTACATTTAATAAGGAAAAAAAAGTCTTTATGAAGTTAAATAACATCATGGGATTTAAAAAAAAAAAAAAATAATAATAAGATGAACGTAAAAGTTAATAGAACACTGACAAAATATAGCTTTAAAATAAATTGTTCATACCACCAAAAAAAAAATTGTGATGCAATGCTTTTATGGGGACATCTTTTGCTGTGCTGTGCATTATAATAATAAATAGCATTTTCGACAGCAATTTTGTTCATGTACACTAGACCTGGAAAGGGTAACCGGAACCAACTGGATCTCAAACAGCTCTTCAGGCTGTGAAACCGCACCTGACCGGACACTGCACAGGTTTGGAAACAGCAAGGGATTTTGCTTGTACTGGCAACCCTAGTGCCGGACTGGGATCCGCGAGGGATTTTGCTGGTTCTGGCAACCCTATTGATGGGTTAGCCCGGTCGTTCAGTCCATTGCGAAATACAGCCTTTAAAAAACTGTCATCACACGTGACTTGAGGGAGCAGATTGCTGAACTGACAGAACTCAAGAGACAGACGGTTTTGTCTCAAAGGAAGGAGCTGATTACAAACGTCCATACCTGGCTGTTGACACTGTGAAAGGCTGCTGGATCCTCTTCGTCTGGTCAATCTGTTATGAATAAGCGGATCAGATTCTAGTCTATATGGTTCTCATGCTGTAGTTAAATGCACGGTGCCTGGCAACAGCACCTCATTCATTTATTGTTGTTTACAGTCAGTGTCTGAGTCCATATTACTTCAGAGAGATCATGGCTGAACCGGCTCCAGCAGTTACCACGACCAAAGCGGCCAAGGTTCACTGACTGGCTGAATCAAGTTTAGACTCCAGCCAATAGGAGACTGGTACAACTTCCAATAAAAGTGGCATCGCAGCCTTTGATGCAATCATTCTTGCTGTTAAACAGTTGAGAATTATAATGAGCGGAAGAGGTAAAACTGGTGAAAAGGGCCGCGCTAAGGCCAAGACTCGCTCCTCCAGGGCCGGTCTACAGTTTCCTGTCGAGTTTGGTGGCGGTGCTCTGGTTTATTTGGCCGCTGTGCTCGAGTATCTCACAGCTGAGATCCTGGAGAATTTAAGCATCTAGACGTGGTCCCAAATGTGCAACCCCACACATTCAGGTCCAGGAAGGTTTAGAAACAACCACATTATCTGACTTACAAATTGAAGACAGACTATTTTGCTATCTTATTTTCAAATGACAAAGAGAACAAGGATACAGGACATTTTTAAGTGGGAACCACAAACTGCCAACCCTCGTTTGTTTAAACGGGAGACGCACATTCATTAGCCAACTGTCTTTTAGAGATGCCAGACAATAACCAATCAAATACCTTTGATTCTGTGCCGTCCAATGAGTGCACGGCAGCCTGGGCTTTAAATAAGCACTATGTTTGTTCGTTGCTTCACTTCATTTCTATTTGTATTGGGCATTTTGGCTCTTTTTAAAGATTTGGCTCTTTTGGCTCAGCTCCCTTAAAAGAGCTGGCTCTTACGGCTCCCAAATGGCTCTTTATTTAGCATCACTCAGAGCCTTCTATTTTTAGCCCAATTTATCAATTGTGAATGTTTTGTGTATTGGTAAGCAACTTTTTAATTCTTATTGTTCATTAAAAAATACACAGTTACTCTTATTTAACATTTTAATAAAACTTTAATTGAACAATTGAACACAACCACAGCAAACAAATCAAATAACCTAAATTAGGGGAAAAGTCTTTATATATATAATAAACATATATAACAAAACACTTATGTCTTTAGTGCAGGTTGGCATTGAGAAATATGAGGCTCAGCTTGGATGGGCTGCTGTGATTTCTCCTCTCTGTAATTATTTATCCTGTTTTTTGAGAAGACTCTCTCTGTCGCTCTGTGTACCTGGCCTGTACCACTACACTCGCTATCTTTAAAGCATGCACTCCCTTTCCTTCTTTCATATAATGGTACGATTCATTTTTTTTACACAAATAAAGTTAAGGAAATAACTTGTAAAATATTACAGTTTTATCCCGTTAAGTAGTCTTTGCAAAAAGTCAAGAGTGACATTGATGCATCTTGTTCATTTTGTCATTTTTCTTCTGAAACAGTGACTCATTTCTTTTGGGCATGCTCTTATGTACAGTTTATCTGAAAAAAGGTTAATGACCTGATCATCCAGAGTATATTTTTTTAACTTTGTTATAAATACATTCTGTTTTTTTTTAACAAACAGATAAGAATCTGCTTAATGCTAGTTTTTTTATACAACTCGTTATTTATTGGAAAGTTTAATAGCCACAAATGTAAATATACTAATTGTAAACTCCATTTTAACATCTTGCATTGCATTTGTATTTAAGTACAATATCTACCTCTGATAACAAAAAAGCTATAAAAACATCTAGAATTTGTGCTATGTTTAAGATTTCTCCTTAATACATAACTGTACTATTATATATGTGCCCTGCTGTGTTTGAGAGAGATTTGCCGTTATCAGAAGTCCACTGAGCTGCTGATTCGCAAACTGCCCTTCCAGCGTCTGGTGAGAGAAATCGCTCAAGACTTCAAAACGGATCTGCGTTTCCAGAGCTCCGCTGTCATGGCCCTGCAGGAGGCCAGCGAGGCCTATTTGGTCGGTTTGTTTGAGGACACCAACTTGTGCACCATCCACACCAAGAGAGTCACCATCATGCCCAAAGACATCCAGCTGGCCCGCCGCATTCGCGGAGAGCGCGCTTAAATACAGGCGCTTCAGTCTCAAACCCAAAAGGCTCTTTTAAGAGCCACCTAAACGTGTCTTTGAGGGAATTAGGAATGCAGTCATGTGAAAAAGTTAAAAGACCCTACAGAGTTCCATGGGTTTCTTTATAAAAATATTATAAAACTAACTGGTTTTGAAATCCGGAAAATTAAGCCTCAGATTAACAACACATGATGTGTTGCAGTGTCATTGTTCATTTAGCAGAAATAAAGTCAGAATGGAAAAGCCATGAATGACAAAATTAGGACATCCTTACTTTCAACATAAGAATTAAGAGGGTGAATAGCAGTCAAGCAAACACCTTTTGATTATCTGATCATCAGCAAGAGTAAACACCTCAATAAAAGCAGAGGTTTTGGGAGTTTACTGGAGCCTTCAGGTGTGTGTTAACAAGCCAAAGAGGAAAGACGTCAGCAGTGATCTAAGAAATTAAATTGTTGCTGCCATCAAGAGAAAAACACGGCCATTTGCAAACAATTTGAAGTCCATCAATCTACAGTGAGGTAGATTATTCACGAGTGAAAGACATTCAGAACAGACACCAGTCCTCCTAGGAGTGGATGTCCCAGCACATTTCACCCAAAGATCAAACCAAGAACTTCACTGCAGGCTCTACAGACCTCATTTAACATGACAAATGCTAAAATGTTTGATAGTTAGTAACATATGGCACATGTATGACACGTTTGAAAGAGTTGCTGGAAGAAAGATTTTTCTATGTAAAAAAGTATGGCAGCACAGTTTAGGTTTGCAAAGTTGTATCTTCTCTAAAGTTGTATAAGTCTTCTAGAACAATGTCCGTTCAACATACGAGACCAAAGTAAAGATATTGAGCCACACCTCATACCAAAAGTCACTCATGGTGGTGTACGGCTGATGATTTTGGGCTCAAACCTCAATAAACTAGAACAACATTGTAAATAAAAGTTGGCCAAAATTATTCCAGAGCGATGTGAGAGTCAGGCAGAAAATTATTACTTAAGGTTATTGATGTTTCTTACTCAAAACATTTATTATTTGCAAGTTTATGACATTTATCTTATACTAACGTAAAGCATTTAAAGAACGACGTGCTTTATTTTGATTTTTTTTGGGCGATTCATTCCTGAGGGAGGGCGAAAAGAGAAACTTTCTAGTCTATTCGACAAATAATTTTAGCTTTAAAATGTTTGTTTGGTGCTGTAAAAGCGAATATGTTCGATTACATTATATTTAGAAATGAAGACATGGATGACGTTTGGTAACACCCATGATTGTGGTTTCAACTAGGTCCTATAGACGAGCATAACTTGTTCGCCTCTTACTTGTGTTCTCATTCATTCTCTTGTGCAGTTAACGGTGCAGAAATAGTAAGAATGTCTGGAAGAGGAAAGGGCGGTAAAGGACTCGGGAAAGGAGGCGCTAAGCGTCACCGAAAGGTTCTTCGCGATAACATCCAGGGAATCACTAAACCCGCTATCCGTCGTCT
>JAUYWG010000532.1:0-14132 GCA_034779775.1 Enteromius afrohamiltoni | reverse complement strand
GTTAATTTAGTCTTAGTCAGCGTTTTTGGACAGTGGTGCAGTCTTGTCATCATCTCGTCTTAGTCATGAAAAAAAAGCGAACATATTTCGTCTCGTCTGACGAAATTAACACTATTTGTAACCACACCCTTGTCATTAGTGTTTGATCCTCAGCCAGCTGTGTTTTCCTGGTGTCCTGTGTATTGTCTTTGATCTGCTTGTTTTTTAATAAATGTCCACGTCTTTATGGAATCTCCTACCTCAGTGCTTCTGTGTTCCCACTGAGAAGCGAGAATGTGACGTCATCAAAGCGAGTTTGTTGCACATACTTTCAGTATATACAAAATTATATTAACTTTAACTTTTAACTTTAAATTTATATGGAGACTCCTTTCACCTTCTTTTCATGGTGAAAAACACCAAATTGAAAATCTAACGTAATGCATAGCTGATATAAAAAAAATATTATGACAATTAACTTCTTACTGTTAAATTCTGACAAAATAGAGGTGTTAATTATCGGATCTAAAAACCCCACATATAATAATCTAGAACACTGTCTTACTGATGAAGAAGAGTTGACAGAGCAGCTATCAAGGGATTTGATAATACCCATTTGATAATACCTAGAATATTAAAATAAACTGCGGGTAGCAGATCTTTTTCCTCATTAGCACCTAAACTCTTTAACAATTTACCTAATGCTGTTCAGGAGGCAGGCACACTCTGTCAGTTTAAATTTACATTAAAGACACATCTCTTTACTCTGGCTTACACTTAACGCACTAATACACATTTATTAGTAAAAATCTGTTAAAGGATTGTTATGCTGCATTAATTAGATCAGCCGAAACCAGGAACACTCCCCTTAACACATGATGTACTGTACACGTTACATCGTAAAAAGAATGGCATCTACGCTAATATTAGTCTCTCTTATTCTCTCTCTTATTCTGTTTCTCAGTCCGTTTCTAGATCAGATGGTGTACCAGCACAAAGAGATAATCATCATCGGAGACAAGAACACCTAGATGAGCTTCGTGGACAGATCACTGTAACCAGATGCACACAAACACACACACACACTAAAAGTCCTTTGCACAATCTGTCATGTGCTTAAAATTGAACAGGAAATTGGGTGCTGGCCAGAGGGGAACTGACCCCAATTAAGTCTGGTTTCTCCCAATGTTTTTTTCTGCATTCTCTCATGGATGGGGTTTTTATTCCTTGACTCTGTCGACTCTGGCTTGCTTAGTTGGGGGCATCTAATTTCTAGTGATTATCATCGTTTTGATTACAGAGACCCTCTCTACATTTGATAAGTAAACAGTTTAATCTCATCATTATACCAACACTCCATTCTCCTATTTGATAATGTTCAATGCTTTTTTTAAAGAATGTGAGTAACCAAACTGTTTCTGGTTCACATTAACTAAAAAAAATTACTATGAAAGATGATGTGGACCAAAAACTGTTTGTTTGTAATGTAATGCATTTCTAATAACAAAGATAAAATAATTAAAAAGATTTTTATCTTTATCTTTTTTTTGGCCTAAAACTGCTGTTGTCGTTCTGTTTAATTTTATACCTTGAAAGGCTTTTTTTACAATAGGGAATCAGATTGGCTGTACTGCTCGGGCAACTTGCAAAATGGTAAAACCAACATGACAAAAATTGTGATAAAATAAAATGCCTGAATAAAATGGTGATATGATATTTTTGGCATATTGCTTACCTCTAACTTGTGCTACAACTGTTTGGCCTGTGCTATAAAACTTTCAACTTCTGCAGCACCAGTGCTATGTGCCAAAAAGTGAATGTACATCTCTGCAAGACTATCCAGCAAACACATTAATGTGGGGCCCACTTGGGTTTCAGATGGGCTACAGATGTCACACCACCAGGCGGCGCTGCTAAAGTCACACATTCTCAGTCACCTAAGTTTTGATTACCGCCACCTACATGCAATCAGGTGAGCGTGTATTTAAGCCCTCACTCTTCATTCTCTCATCGGCTGAGATCAAGGTAACATCTTCTATCTTTCCATTGCCTACTACAATTACCACTCGTTGTTGCTACTGCCTTTTATGTTGCAAGTCAAGACTTACCTGCCTTCACAAACGAAGTCTCCTTAAGGATCATCTGCTAAGCAAAGGATTCTCACTTCACGGAGTTGGAAGTTCACTCACCTGGTTTTAACTCACCCCAGAGCTGATTGTGCACTCGACGAAAGTCACCTGCCTTCAACACGTGAGATAACCTACACTTACCTGTGTTCACTCACCTGTTTTACCTACGTGTTTCCTCAGACTGCTGCCCGCACATCCACACCGAGCATGTTACACCTGGCAGCTGAAAAGAGATAAAGAGACAAGGATTACCATCAGCGAGCTCTCTGGATCAATGACATCTGAGGAAAGGATATTTAATTCAGGAGATCGAACCATGTTCACCCTTGACGATCACACGAGAACTCTCCCAGCCTCACAGTTGCAAACCAAGGACCGATCTACTGCCTCTTTAAATAATATCCTAAACTTCAATAAAACTATTTTGCTAATACTTAGTTTCCTCTCTGTCTCCTTCCTACTGAGCCTGACAAAATCTCAGCCCATCAACACTCTCTCAAAAGACCCCGCGCTCAGTATGGAAGACGAGAATCTTAAGGAAAAAGCGAGTTGGAAACTCGAAGGTCGACGAGTATCATCACCTGCACCTCACGCTATGAATCGTCCGCCTCAGTTCACCGGTGAGCTATCATCTTGTAGAGGCTTTCTCATACAATGTGACATTTCGAAATGCAACCTCAACACTTTCCTACAGAACGGAGCAAAATTGCCTTCATTATGACTCTACTTACTGGACTGGCTTTACAGTGGGCAGAGGCTTTATGGACCAGTGCAAGCTCTCATCTATCCTCATATGAGAATTTCCGTAGCCATTTTCAAGAGGTTTTCGGCCATGATCCATTGCCTGTTTCATCACAAGAGAACCTACTACAACTGCAACAATGTAAACTTACCATTCATTACATCCTCAAATTTCGTACCTAGGTGGCCACAAGCGCCTGGAACGATCCAGTGTAACTGGCGGTGTTTCGCTGCCGCATGAAATCGGAAATTCGCGCCCAAATGGCAATATATGATGACTCTGCCAATCTAGAAGCTTTTCTTAGGAAAGTTACCACTCTCTCTAAAAACCTCACCTCGTATGCCTCCAAAGAGGACCGTAAACCATGTGGGCCAAACAATGATGAATGTGAGCCTATGCAGACGGATGCATACCACCTGACAGCAACAGAGAGATGCCGACGGAGGGAAGAGCGATGTTGCTATTATTGTGGAGCCAACAACCATGTGCAAAGCAATTGTCCCATTCGGTGAGTGTGGATTTTCTTAAACCCTCAACTAATAACATTCCATTTATCACTGTCACAGTATTCTGTCATGACCAAGCGTATCAAATGACAGCTCTAGTTGATTCAGGAGCAGCAGGCAATTTTATTTCCCTGGTCAGAAGAACCATCACTAGTACCTGCTGTGGACCACTGGTTTAGGACCAGCGAACAAGTTTGGGACTTGGCATAAAACGTCTCAGGGTTATGTATATAACCCCTGTTCCTTGAAGGAACGAGAACTGCGTCTGAAAACGCTATGGGAACGCCTCCAGCGTGACCACGCTCTGAAACTGCTATGCAAACTGTCAAACGAAGTGCTGAAACCTTGGGTGACGTCACCAACAAGGAAGTATAAGAACTCATGAGAATCAGTGCACGCCAGCCCTCAGGCATGAAGCAAGCGCCCAGGAGGGGGCGCAGGGGGTAAGGCAAGAGGATCAGTTCTCGTTCCTTCAAGGAACAGGGGTTATATACATAACCCTGAGACGTTCCTTTTCAGGAACTCGAACTGCGCCCAAAAATGCTATGACTCCCCAGACTCCCAAGCCCCTGCCAGTGTGGCTTCAGTACACTAAGGCAGGAGGACCACCGAGCCCGGGGTAGCCGGGAGGTCTATCCCATAAACCCTGGTAAAGGTCACTGGGGACGACCAACCCGCTGTTCTGCAGATGTCTGGAACCGGGACACCTGCCAGATAGGCTTTAGAAGCCGCCATACCTCTGGTTGAGTGAGCTCTGACTCCCATCGGCGAGGGGAGACCAGAAGACTCCTAAGACAAGGTCTGCTTAGGAGCAGACAAACCTCTATGAGGAGGACCAAAACTCACCAGCAACTGGTCCGACTTCCTCCAATGAGCTGTCCTGCAAATGTACCCATCCAGTGCTTGCACTGGACACAAACAATGCAGCTCTTCCTGGTCTGCCTCCCTGCAGGGAGGTGGGCAGAATGCCTGAAGTACTACTGGCTGTGGTGGAACTGAAGGAACCTTAGGGACATAACCCGCCTGGGGGTTAAGGAAGACTGTAGCCAAACCGGGCACAAAGTCCACACCTGAAGAGGCCACAGACAGGGCCTGAAGGTCCTCTACTCTCTTTAATGAAGCCAGCGCCAATAAGACTTAAAGGTAAGGAAACGATCAGAGACCCGATCAGAGGTTCAAAAAGGGGCTTGAGAGAGGGCCCTGAGTACCAATGCCAAAATTGCCGCCACTTACACCTTAAGTGTGGAGTGAGCTAACCCTGTGGACAGTCTAGTCTGCAGAAACTCCAGAACCACGCTAATTGAGCAGTTAACTGGGTCTTGATGCTGACTATTACACCATGAAGTGAAGAGTCTCCACTTCAGCGCATACAATTTCCTTGTGGAAGGAGTTCTGGATTGTAGTACGGTTTGAATAACCTCGGTTGACAAACTGGTAGCTATGAGGTGTGCCCCCTCAGAGGTAACACCTATAATCCAGGCGAGGGTGAAAAGTGTCGAGTGCCTAGCAAAATCATGCTAGAAGCTGCTGCCATTCAACTCGTCAGCTTTTAAGAGAAGTTATAGTCAGTGAATGGCTTCCTCACTCCTCTGACTTGTGAAAAAGCGAGTCAACTCGAGTGAGGGACAACTGTGCCCGCTCCACGACCGCATTCCAGATCATGCCCAGATAAGTGGTCCTCTGAACTGAAGAAAGCACACTTCTCTTGGCATTTTAGTCTTGGCCCCAAATGTTCAAGTGAGTGAGGACAGCATCTTGATGCCTGTAAGCCTTGCTCCGTGATCGGGCTAGGATCTAGCCAGCCCGCTGTAGTCAAAAATATGGATACCCTGAAGCCACAACGGAGCTAGGGCCGCATCTACTAATCTTGAAAAATGAACAAGGCCACAAGAAAAGACCGTCATTGGTAAGCTCTTTCTTCAGAAAGCAAACCTCAATGAGTCTGTACGTGAAGCACACGTATCAACTCTATCATGACAAACCAGTCCTCAGACCTTATTTGGAACACGACCTCAGTGTAAGCACACTGAACTCCAGCTGACTGACTGAAGTTCAATTGCCTGAGATCTAAACTGGGCCTCAGCCCTCACTACCAGGGCTAGTCCCTCGAGACTGACCTCTGATGGAAAAACAGCACCTGTCCCACCCCTCCTGGCTCGCTGACGGGTGTGGAACAGACTGCTGCAACACCCCTCGGGAAAAGTACTCACCCCAGCTTCACTGTGACGTGACCCAGCTGCAGGTGGTTGATCTCAGCCAGAAGGAGCTGAAAGCGTGATCACAGCTCCGTAGTCCGTAGTCACTACCAAAACGCCATCAGTAACGACTTAAATTAATATTTAAGGCTGAATATTTAGGCTGAATATTCAACACGTAGCCACGTAGTGATAGAGGGCTTGAAAGCTTGAAAGGTGGGACTTCACCACCAGAAACGCTGGTAAAGGCTACTTCCCTCAAGAAGAAACCTCCAGGGAGCAGGATCGGCAAGCTCTCTTCTATTCCAGAGAGCAGCTACCACATGCTTCAAGCAAAACAAAAACTGCCCTGCAAAGATGGGGATCGAACTTGGGTCTCCCACACAGGAGACGAAGAATCTTCTAGCCTTGGCAGCCTATTGACACAGACACAGACTGAGAAAACAGCTGGCCTTCCACACTAATAACATCCTGCTCTTCAGAGGAGGATGAATAGTATGCGGAATTTTCCCGGGAAGAAGTGACCATTTTTTTAGTGGTGCTTCTGTACCCAGAACAGCTTGTTTTTAAAGAGCAGCGGCTGTTCCAACCCCCCTGGCTCGCCTCAAGGGGTTTCAACAGACCACTCATGCAACCCCCTCAGGGGAAGCGCGCAACCCGGCTCTACTGGGACACATCTCAGAGAGAAACGTGGAGCGTAAAGACAGCAGAGAAGGGAAGTGGGTGCCGTGTACCGCGGCAGAAACAGCTTCCTTTCCAGAGGGCTTGCTCCCTCCAACTGGGATCAGAGATCCTTGTTTTGTGAATCCACAGCTCTGCCTCAGCAGCAGTGTGGGAGTTGAAGGCTACTTCCCTCAAGAAGAAACCTTTAGGGAGCAGGGTCAACTCTCTCTCCTGTTTTTAGGAGAAAGAGAGAGAGCGGCCACCACATGCTCCACACCCGTTAGATCAATAAGTTGAGAAAGAGATAAGGGAAATACCCATCTCAATCACCTTCATTAGATCTATCTGTGAGCCCCGCGAATACAAGCGCTGCTCCGCCTCAGCGACATCGGGACTACAAATGCGGAACATACAGATAAAGTCTACTTCTCTTGAGAAGAAACCTATAGCTAGCAGAAATAGATTTCACCACATGTTCTGAGCAGTCAAAGCATTGCCTGCCCTAGCCGCCATTGAGCCCCGGTCTCCTGCATGGGAGGTGAAAATTGAGGCAAACACACGCAGAGACCCTGAGAAAATTGTGACCGGGGAGAAAGGTAACCAGTAGAGAAGGTATGGCTTTCCACCAGAGACATCAAGATGCACTTACCATGTAAAAAATGAAGCCCATGATACATAGGCCCATTCACCATCATTAGAAAAATAAATGAAGTATCCTATGAACTCCAACTCCCACCCAATTACTGTATCCATCCTACCTTTCATGTGTCACTATTAAAACGTCATGTTGAACCTGCTCTTCCACCACCAGAAGAGGTACCTCAGGAACCTCTGCCAGAGATCAATCCCGATGAAATCTACCAAATAAATCAGATACTGTATTCCAGACGGCATGATAGTTTGGGAGGGATATGGACCCGAGGAGAGAAGTTGGGTGGACAGGGACGACGTGCTAGACCCAGGCCTCTTAGAAGAATTCCATCGAAATCACCCAAATTGTCCAGCCCCTAGAGGTAGAGGCAGAGTCGCTCCTAGGGTTTAAGTGTCCTAATTTCGCTCCTAATTTAAGTGTCTTGTCTTGGGTATTTCTGCACCACTTTCTACTGCAGTGGTTACAGTCTAGAGACCTCCTAAGACAAATAAAGATTTTTTTATCTGATATTTCAGATATATTGTCCTCTGCATCAAATTTGAGAGAAACCTTCTCTTAGGGGATTTTAACATTCACATGGATATAAAATACTCTACAACAACAAAAGACTTTCTGGCTTTATTGGAGTGCTTTGAGTTAAATCAACTTGTGGACTGCCCTACCCATGACAAAGGTCATACCCTAGACCTGGTGGTTTCTAATGGTTAATTTGTGTCTTAGCTGTCAACTTCTGATTTTGGACTGTCTGATGATCGTGCTGTCTTTTTTTAACTTACCTACCTGATATAAAAATCTCTTCTCGCATATTTTATTATCGCAAATGGAGATCTATTGAGCCCACTAATTTTTCAAATGTTATTGACTAATCCTTAAGTTCTGTTGATGCGAATGACTAATTTCTAAGCTGAATTCTATTCTCTTGTCTAGTCTGGACACATTGGTACGATCTGCTCCTTGTTACAATGATGAACTGCGTGCCATGAAGGCTTTATGTCGTAAAATGGAGCGTAGATGGCATATGTCAGGGTTAACTGTTCATCATAAGGCTTGGAAAGACAGCTTATTTGAATATAAGGATGTAATTGTGTCAGCGAGATCCAATCAATTTCAATCGAGTTTCAATCAATCAACAAATTGCTTAAAAATCATAACCTATCTACTAGCCCTGCCTCACCTCATCTTTGCAATACATTTTTGGAGTTTTTTAACACTCAAATACGTAAAAATATTAACAATACTGCATCATCTGCATCTGTCTTAAACATTATAGTATTAAATGGGTATTCTCTCGCTAACTTTGCTATCCTTGACTTCCATTCTCTCAGTTTCAAAAACAGACCATTATTCTTTGCGATCTGTTGTTGTTGCAACAACTTTTCTGACCCCCTTGGCGACATCTTTCCTTAAAAGCGACTAGCAACAAATCTAGAGTTTCTCTAAAATAGAATAAAATTTTACATGCAAATATAGCCAAAATCACAGCATAGCCATTGTCTATATCTTATGTGTACTTGGTTTCATTATTATGAATTTTAAATATAATTATAAACTAATCTAAATTAATCTAGATTAATATCTTGAAAGGTAGAGCTAGTTCAGAACAAAAACCATGGTTACTACAGCCAAAGTGTAACTGTAGTAAAACCATGATATCCGAACCATGGTTTTTGTTGCACGGCGGTTCTCGGTGGCGCTGTCTAACGGGCATCAGTGGGAACCTTCCCCGGAGTTTTAGTTCCTACCCCGGACCGCTTTTCCCCGAACACCCGGATTTCCGCTCAGATTTGCGCGGGCTATCGCCCTATTTAAAGCGATCTTGGAGAGACATTCAATGCGAACTTTTGTTCCCTGTGACAACTCTGAGCATTTACCCAGTGGATTCAGATTACCTTGTTGCCAATTGGACTGTTTATCTCGACTTTGATTCTAGCCTGTGACCCCGACCATTGCCTGGACTTTCGCTACTGATTCTTGCCTGTGACCCCGATTATTGCCTGGACTATCGTTGTTTTGAAACTTGCCTGACGCCTGTCACTGGAACTGTCTTGCTTTGCCTTCTTTGCTATTGTTTGCCCCTGTTTTGACCATTGCCTGTTTGACTACTATTGCAAATAAACTGCTTGCAAATGGATCTAACGTCATCCGGGTCACCTGCACCACAGTTTTATAAAACAAAAAAACGCACCAAAAAAACATGGTTACTACAGTCATGGTTAACTACAGTTTTACTATAGTATTACTTCAGTATAACTGAAGTAAAACCATGATATCAGAACCATGGTTTTATAAAACAAAAAACCGCACCAAAAAAACATGGTTACTACAGTCATGGTTTACTACAATTTTACTATAGTATTACTACAATATAACTGAAGTAAAACCATGATATAAGAACCATGGTTTTATAAAACAAAAAAACGCAGTTACTACGGTTGTAATGACATGCGGGAATCAATTGGATCCATTAGCAACATAGCTTTATTAATCGTAGTCTAACAGGCAAAGGTAAATCACAGGCAATCAGATACACAGGGAGAAGGCAGTTCGTAGTGAGGGACAGGCAATAAGTCGGGACATGCAGCAAAGAATCAGAAACCAAAACACAGACAGAAAATCAAACACAGGTAAGCAAAAAACACAGGGAATTACGCTCAGAAACGATAGCTGGGGCAAATCGAGACTTCGCAACTAGAGAGGGCAAAAGTCCGAGCTTTTATACAGTGCCAGGGCGGGAAAACGGCGCAAATGCACCGAGGTACGTGGATGAAAAGGGTCGGGGGGGGGGAACATCAATACTCCGGAGAAGGTTCCCGCTGCTGGTCGCTGGAGAGGGCCACAGAGGGGCGGTTTGTGACAACGGTCATGGTTACTATAGTAAAACCATGGTTAATTTTCGTAATTGTCTATATCTTATGTGTACTTGGTTTCATTATTATGAATTATAAATATAAGTATAAACGATTATATATTAATGGTGTGCATTTCAGTCACTATTTCACATTCATTCCATTTTTCTTACAATAGAACCCATAAAAAATATGAAAACAGTTATATTGAGAATTAGGGTGCATTGAATAAGATTATGTGATCACAGAGAAGCAAGATAATATCACACACTGACGTAATGAACATGCAAATTGACAGATGACGTCATCTAGCAATCTAAAACGGTTTTAAATCAGATCTGTGAAGGTTTAATAATTTTTTGTTATTAAAATTGAAAAATGTAAGTTCCTGTTTCAAAGTTTACAGATAGATGGCTAATGTGTGTGCCATTGATATGTTCAGTCTTCATGTAAACTGTTTAATAAACACTTCTGGCACTTTTTTTGAGTTTCATTATTAGTTTGTTTTTTTATGTAAATGATTCAACAAATACCGTATCTTGCCATTCATACCGAGGTATGTACCGTGAAATTTTACATCTAGTACACTAGTAGTTAACAGTGAATTCATTATGATTGGGCCCCCTCAAGTAAAGTCATGACATAAAGACAGATGTTTTTAAATCACTACTGCTCTGTTCATTAATACATTCAACAAAAAAACACCTCAATCACTTATTAGTCATGCTTGTCTCTGCATCTTGGTCTGATGACGGCTCACTCAGGGCGGGTTTGAGGTAAGACACCAGTTCTGTCTGTGTGACTGTCTGTGACGCCACACCGACATGCATTTGAGAATCGCTTCATTTCAGAAGGGGCTCTGTAAGTCTTTAATACTTTGGGGATAATTTCTTTGTAGTTTTCTTTATAACATCAAACTCATTACTAACTAACATGGGTCTTTATATCATGACTTGATAATGGCTTGATAAGGTGGATTTTGACATGACTTACTTGAGAGGGCACAATCATAATGAATTCACTGTTAACTACTTAACTCAGATCATGATTTATGTTATACTTCCAATCAAATACACATGTACCAACAAAGTAAGTATTCACCCTGGCTATGCCGTGCCAAGATGCTGTGTGGATTTTTAGGAAGACAGAGAGTGGATGTACATAACTGTCTCATGCGCTCTCTCTCTCCCTCACTCAGCCATACAGAGTGGCCGAAATATTCAGTTAATTCGGGAAAAATAATTTACAAAAAGCACTAATAAATGCTCTTACCATTTTTTGCAAATTATGCAAGAGACGTCCAGATCTTTGGTGTGCTTTAACTGCTCTTAGTGCTGTAAGCAGAGAGGACATTCATCCGTGAGCTCAGGTGTCCCAACATGAAATTAGCTGCACTGAGCTTTGTATTCTCCAAAATCCTGAAGCATCCCCATTCGTTGTTCCTAGTGATACGTACTTCAAATGGTGGGAATTGCCTCTTTACTACGTGAGGGATGCCTGGTTTTTCACAAGGAACACACTGTTGTCATCGGTAACACTTAAGCACTCAAAATTTAACACACCTGTTTCAAATCAGTAATGTGTTGCTCCTAATCAATAATCAGGATATAAAACCATGTGAAATCCAAATGGCATGTGTGATTTTTGAGGGCAATTGAGGGCAGGAGAGAAGGAGGAAGTGGAAGTGGATGAGGACGATGAGGAGGTGGAGGAAGAGACAGAAGAGGAAACAGAGGAGGAGGAGGAGGAGGAAGAGACAGAGTAGGAGGAAGAGACAGAGGAAAAGGAGGAGGAGGAGGAGGAAGAAGAAGAGCCATCATTTCCAATGAAATTAGAGCAACAATCATACGCCATGTTCTGGTTCATGGAATGAGTATGAGGGAAGCAGGACTATGTCTTCAAGCAAATATAAGCAGGTTCTCTGTGGCCTCCATTGTCAGGACATTCAGAGAAGAGAACAGGTAAGTGTACTATCATTTGTGGTCCCTTAAACTTACAGTACAGTATGTACAGTTGTGGAATGTCTTAGTAAATAACTGTAACTTATAAAAAAAATTTAGCCCTTTTCTAGCAGTATTACAATAAAACTAATAGTAGTACTAAAAATAATAGTATTTTATGTATTGTACATATTTGGTGACTTATTAATGCATTAGGCCTGTCTGTACAATTCTAACAAGAGGTTTTATTTGCGATAATTGAAAGACTGCCACATGCCAGTGGAAGGAGGGGTATGTTCTCACAACAGCCGGAGACCATTATTGTCAATATGGTCCTTCAAAATAATCTCATTTGCCTGCGTGAAATACAACAGCGAGTTGAGGAAGACAACATGAAATTTGAAGGAATCAACAGTGTGAGTCTCTCCACATTTGACCGTGTCCTGAAATGCAACCTGATAAGTCTCAAACAAGCCTACAGAGTACCATTAGAGAGAAATTCTGAAAGGGTAAAAGAGCTACGATATCAATATGTACATGTAAGTAATCATGTCCATAGATTAGACAGCACTATTGAGTTACTGTACATCTTTACTGTGTTGAATGTAATGCAGCACATGTTGTGATAAAGACTCGGCAGATGGCAGATCCACTTGCAACGGTTTAATGTCACTCTCATAATCATACATGCTTAGGTCAATAGGGGCAAACACACACAGAAGAGACAATCCAAAGACAGTACCGTAAACAGGCGTGAGGTCGGGGTATCGGGCAGAAATCAATAAACAATAGTCCAGGCAAGAGTCGGGGCAGCAAGCAGGAATCAAAGAACCAGGTCCAGGCAAAGTTCGGGGTCACAGGCAAGAATCAACGTCGAGATAAACAATCCAATCGGTAACAGGTCAGTCCAGAAATAATCCACCAAAACGCTCAGAGTTGACGATAAACGATCAAAACCTCGCAACAAACTGCACTCCGTGGGTCCTTTTTATAGTGGAGATAATAGCAAACACCTGTGGTGGAAAATCCCCACAGGTGTTCAGGAAAAAGCGGTCTGGGTGGAAACTAGTACTCCGGGGAAGGTTCCCGCTGCTGCCGGTAGGAAAGCACCACAGAGGACCGCCCGTTGACAGTATAGGCCTACATAAAATACATTTAACAAGTTGAATGAGTTTTCATGTTTTTGTATTTTGTTATAGACTTTTTACATAGAACATCAATCAATAAGCTATTCATAACCAGGGGCAGTTGTATTCATGTTATTTTTTTTTTTAATTAATTTATTATTTCATTTATTATTTTTCCTGATTTTACTATTGTATTGGAAATAGGAATGTTCATTTCAGTTTCAATTTCAATTTCTGTTTCAGTTAATTCTTTCTCATATAAAATAAACATTTAGAATAGTATTGAATAATGTCTTATTCATGAATGAGTATTGTAAACTGTTCCACTTTTATAAGAGAGAAAATAAAATCAAGTGATCCTGACGACGCCACACGCAGTTACACATTACTAACTCTAGAACTTTCATCTTTAGAACAAAATTGTGCCAAATAAATTTTAACTTTCAACATATTAAAAGCAAGATATTTATTTTTGAGAGGTTACTCATCTTTTTCTTACCATATATAACATTTTAGATGCAATAATATGAATATAATTTAATGCGCTTTTGAACTAGGCTACGGTGCTTTGACACAAGCACCACATGAACATGGATGTTGGCAATTGGCTAATTCTGTCATGAGACACATTACATTTTATACATTTATTTGCATTAAAGGCCATTTTCTTGACAAAAAGTGTTTTCAAACTATTTTTTGTGACATTTGCATCGATATATACTTTTTGCTCTAAAGTTAAATAGAAAAAAAATGTGTCAACATATATTTTGGTCGATGAATGCCATTTCCATCAGGTAAATCAGTAAAAAATTTAAAGCGTTAAATATTTTTTCCCAAAAAGTCCTCTGATGGAAACTTGCTTACTGTCAAGCATTTTTCCCAGCAATTCTCTGAAGTCCAGAAGCAATATCAGGCCATCAAGCAAATCTTGCATTATTCCAACACCAAGTCGCTGGGAGCCAGGTATTCAAAGCTTGCTGTCAGGTTTACATTATCAATAGCTGTTTTATCGACAAACAAATTTTTGTATAATTATTGTGCATTAAAAATTATTCATATAAAAATAAAAAATTATTTAATAATAAACAACTTAAAAAAACTTAATCAATTAAATTAGCTGTCAGCTAGTAGCCTGTTCTTTATCCATTTCAAACAAACTTAATAAGCCTAATATAAACTGCATAAGCCTATAAAATTATTTTTATTATTGTGTTTTTTGTTTGTTTGTTTTTTTGTTATAATAGACTTTTTACTTGACCATTAAGCAATAAATCATAATGTAACGCTCTGTACAAGGAGGAGGAGACGTGAAGGTAAGTTGAGTGAGTTTATTGAGGTTTGTTAAAGTCTTTT
>JAUYWG010000530.1:0-10503 GCA_034779775.1 Enteromius afrohamiltoni | reverse complement strand
CCTGTGAGAGTTTGTCTTCAGCTCTACAATCCTCAAACTCTCCTCTGAGAGAGCTGGATCTGGGTAACAATGACCTGGATGGTCCAGGAGTGAAGCTGCTCTCTGATGGATTGAAGAGTCCAAACTGTCAGCTGAAGACACTGAGGTTTGATTTCAAACACTTTCATAGATTTTTTTCAAGTATTTTTTTTCATAGATTTTTTCATAGATTTCTAAGACGACTTCTGTGTGCAATTACTTTTTTCTTGTTTAGGTTTTCCATGTGTAATCTCACTGCTCAGTCCTGTGAGAGTTTGTCTTCAGCTCTACAATCCTCAAACTCTCCTCTGAGAGAGCTGGATCTGGGTAACAATGACCTGCAGGATTCAGGAGTGAAGCTGCTTTCTGATGGACTGAAGAGTAGAAACTGTCAGCTGCAGATACTGAGGTAAATTGTTTTCCCATAAATCGATTAGCAAGATGTTAACACATTATTATTTGAATGTCCATTTAAGATTTGAATTAACATTTCTTCCCCAAACACCTGGTGTCCCTGTTCTTAACCCTTTAAGGAATTGTTGCCAAACAGTGTGTTGTGATGTCAAACTGGTATTATTTATATATTTACAGCTAAACACTAAAGACCATGTGAAACATTAAAATACACTACTCTAAAGTCTGCACTTCATCAGGACTGACAATGCAGAAAGGCTGTGGTAAGACTTGTAACAGTTCATGTCCATAATGCAGAGGAGCAGTTGGGAGGCCTCATACATGAGTGGAGTGCATTTGTATTTGTGGGGTCAAACAAATAATTTTGAGTAATTCTTTTAAGATGGAACAATTCATTGGTTAAAAAAAGGAGTAACAACCATGTCTGATATTATTTTGTAAAAATAAATAAATGAATAAATTTATTTATTATCCTATATATATATCCTATATATATAAATATATTTATTTATCATACCTAAACACACTCAAAGGCAGCCCTACATAAACACAGGCAACCCATAGCTGTGAAAAGACTTGTGACAGTTCCTGTCCAGAATAACACAAAGGGGTACCTGGCATGACTTGCACATAAATGGAGTGCATTTCCCACACAGCCTGCATTTCCTGTGCCCCTCTGTGGCTTTTTTTTTAACCAACTACACCAGAAATGGCAACAGGTAAGTGCTGGTAGCTGTCCCGTGTTGGCTGTATGGACACCAAACGACACAGCTCTGCTGTTAACTGTTCTTGATGCTTGATGCAATCCTTTAACAGATTTGATTAATAAATGTGTATCAGTGTGTTATGTGTAAGCCAGAGAAAAGAGATGTGTCTTTAATCTAGATTTAAACTGACACAGTGTTGCCGCCTCCCGAACAGTATTTGGTAAATTGTAAATTGAGTTTGGGGCTAAAAAAGAAAAAGATCTGCCACCTGCAGTAGATTTTGATATTCTAGGTATTATCAAATGGCATGTCACATTGCATTCTTCTTTTGAGGTGTATACTGGCTTATTCCTCTCAGCGTGTCTTTTTTTTTATTTTATTTTGAGTAGCCAAGACTTACTTAATGAATGTTCGCGCTTGAGAGTGATGTGGGTATCCACATGTTTTACACGGATAATTATCATATAAACACAGTTCCTGCTATTCATTGGTGGTGTTACGAAGGGGTCTGAGACATGCAGATCTGTTTGCAAGCTTTTTTGAAAGACGTGGTCAAAAACAACCCAAGTTTAGCAATTTGTGATTACTCTACTTTTGTGACAGAACCTTCAGAAAATATCAGCACAAATGACTGTGTTAGTGATGTCTGACAGCCAAACGAATGTAATGTCTCTGTGTGTCTGTAGGTTATCTGGATGTATGGTGGCGGAGGCAGGCTGTGGTTATTTGTCTTCAGCTCTGAGTTCAAACCCCTCACACCTGAGAGAGCTGAATCTGAGCTACAATCACCCAGGACCATCAGGAGAACAGCTGCTCAGACACAAACAGGAGGATCCAGACTATAAACTGCAGATACTCAAGTATGTAAAACACTGACTGTGTGTGATACAGGAAAAAATTATAAATTGTGCACATAATTTATTAAACGGACACACAATTATTATTGAATTCCCTCAATTTGCTAAATAATTTGCTACTTCCCCTCGATTTACTAAATCATGTGCACAATTTAACAATTTGTAACATTGTGTACATGGTTTAGCAAATCAAGGGAACAAATTAGTAAATAGTGCACAATTTATAAATCGTGGGAAAGAAATTGTAAATAGTGCACTATTTTTCTCCTTATGTGCAGGCACTGCAGTTTTGTACATGGTGTACCTTTAATTCAAGAGTTCACCGTTGCATCCAAATTGTATGTTGGTGTGCTGTTCTGGTGAAGGGCTCAGAGCCCTCCATATTATTATAAACGTAAGAAACAATGCAATGTGTACTATGGCAGAGTAAAAGTCGCCAGCTCTGGTTGCCATAGAAACATTTCATGCACTTAAGACAACACATGCGTGTTATTTTAATGCAGTGTAAACATCACAGACAACATCAATGTGACTGTTCATTTTCCATCCCATATTTTGTAAATAAACAGGAACTAAAATAGTGCGTAGTGTAGTAGGGCTGTTTTGATTTTTGGTTTAGAAACAGCAAAGCATTTACACTAGCAGTGCTGAGGCAGGTCCTACGATTCTCCAGTGTGAGACCAGAGATGCTGAAGGCCGATTCACAGCTCAGACTGGATGCAGGTACACTTGCAATTCTTGCCATTGATGGAAACTAAACAGGGGTTTGAGTGTGTAGCGCTGAAACCCTATTGTAATTGTTAGGATTTTTATTATTTTTATTATTCTTCCCTAAAACTGATTGTTCAGCCCAAACCGTAAGGCCTAGAGAGCTGAAACTTGGTCAGAAGGTAGTACTCCTCCTTGCTACTCAGGCGCAGAAAATCAGCCCAATCGGCCAAACGGGAGCGCTACAGCGCAAAAAAATGCACCTTTTAGACACTTTTGGCCATAGCTTGTAAACCGCTTGTGGTAGACTAAAAAATGTTGCATCGATGCGTCGAAATTGGGTCTACGACACACTGTTTTCCCGCAAGATTGAGCTGTATCCGCAACCCACCTTAACGAACTAGTTCTAGGTATTTTGCCTGATCGAAACCAAAGCAATGCAGAAATAATCTGTGGACACTGAATATCAATAATTATCAAAAAAAAACTTGAAATTTTGATTTTGCTGGCGAAACAGTAGACCAATTAGCGTGTATGCTAATGTTATCTTCACCACACTCGGTACGCATGTGTATATGCTCAAACTTTAGTCAAATAAAAAAAAATTGCGTAGCTTGGGGACACTATGAGTCAGAAAAAAACTATTTTCACCTATAACTAGACAACCATTGGTCCGATTGGCTTAAAAATTGATATGCAGCAACTTGGTCCAAACTGGCACAAGACTATAAAAGGATATTTGCGTATCTTAAAAAACATAGCCTCCATTGGTAAAATTAAGTTTAAGCACTAATTAGACAAGGTTAACTGAGGTCGATCGGAACGAAAATTGCTGGGCATGTTCGACTCATGGTCCTGAAGGTCTGTAAGAATTTGGAAACAAATCAGCCACTATTGCCGCTAACAAGTTTTTTGTCCCAGTAATCACGTGGTGTTTTATACACCCACACAATATGCATATCACTTGATAGATCTCCTCCTAATGATCAACTTTGCCTCAAGAACCATTGCTGTCAATCAAACCGTTCATTAGTTATTTGCAAATATGTTATAAACCTACTTTAGTAATTATCAAATATATATTGACTTTTGTCTTTACGTTAGCTGTAAAAGTGTCATTTAAAAAGAGGTGTGGCTCAAAAGCCTATAAAACCTAAACAAAAACACAAAACCTTATGAAACAAGGTTGAAACATGTGTCAGATGAGTCTTAGCAAGCATTTAAAGTTTCATAGAGCTCAGACTATAGCTACCACTATAATCATTAAAAATGGCCTCAAAAACACAATGATTCCAGAATAAATTAAATTAAATGCCTCCTATACTCAATTACAAAATATATCTTCACATATTATCATAGATCTCCTAATTCTGAACAATTAGAAATGCCTCTGGGATTAATGATATCAATCAAACAGTTTTGACAAAAAATACTATGATAGTTATAACACTTCAACAGTGTTTTATAAGAAATTGCAATATATAACCACTAGATGGCAGCAGAAGACCACAAACTGCCTGATTAAACACTAAAATTGTGCTGTTCATGTTTTCTGATGGAGATATTATAAACTCTGTATTATAACATAATTTATTTAAAATATCTGACATTGCAACACAATATGTGTGAATGTATGTCCATAAATGTGTATCTATATGTTGACCTTAATATAATACTTTAAACATTTCATTTCTCTGTGTATGTGTCGGTGAGCGTTTTGTCCATGTTAAATGTGCTTGACTTTCTGTCATACATTCAGGTTGCCCTATACATCCTCTAAACCCTTCAAATGCTCGAACCCTGGTAATTGCTGCTTGCAGCTATATTTTGGGTTATGCTTCCAAAAAACTAAGGATATCCACTATCGTTCTCCATTTGGGCTTGTGGCTGCAAATGTTGTTCTAGTTCGTCAGGTCCTGTGTCCAGTTCAGCATCCTCGATGTCAGCCCACTGGCTAAAAGATTGCCACTGGTCCTGGTGGTGGTAATTACCTAGTCATCTCATTTTCTTCTTGCTGTGGCTGGGCATTCACCTCAGTTGTAGTAACTCTTTTAGGGAGACCGGTCAACTCTGTACAAGTACTTTCATATATTTCCTCTCTCTCTCTCTCCTGGGGTGAACATCCGAAGCTGCTTGAATATAGGCCAGAGCAGCACACCAAGCTTTTCATGGTGTCCCAAAACAATTAATTCAGAAATAATCCACCTATTATGCACTTATTAAATAGAACAGGGCTGCATTCTCCAATAATGTTGTCTCTTAGCGCTCTACGAAGACTCAAAAGGTTCACCTTAAATACAGTTAAATACAGTTAAATACATACCTTTCCTACATGTGTTCTCCAAACTATACCTTAGGATGTTGCTTAAGGGAAACCTTCTTAAGTGCGAACTTAGCAGGTGCTGTCCATTGATATCGATGCCTCGATTGTGCGCTCTTTCCTTCCCAGCGGTATAGGAAAAGTATTGAGAAAACAATGTTCTTTATAAAGGAGTGTTTTAGAAATAGTATGAACTGCATTTATCGGGACTCATTTAAATATGTATATACAGAAATAAATACGTTTATGTGTTTATAATTTAGTAAATGCACAATCCCACACCCTCACGGCCATAAGTGTTAATGCTCTCCACAAGGTATGCCGATTACCCACCAGACGTATCACATTATTAGCGTCAACCTCAGTATTGAAGTGCATTATAAAACAGAATGCAACTTGAGTGTAAATGTTTTTTTTTTTTTTAAACATTCTTTCATTTTTACTTATAATAAAGGCTTTTCTGATGTTTCTCACCCTGGGAGTAATTCAATGTAGAACCGCAACTTTAATTAATTAATTTCATTAATTAAATGTATTAAAAAATAAAAATACAATTTAAGAGGCTCATGGCAGTTTGTTTGGTCTTAGCTGTGTTCCGTTCTCTGAACCAATTTACATTGACTCACTTCAAATTAGGTGCTTTGTTATCCTCACATCTGAAATAAAAGCTAAGCATGCTTTTTACACAAATAAAGTACATTATTAACATTATTGTGATGGTCACTGATACTAGTAATAATTTATAGAAAGTAAACAAAAAAAAAACACAATTACCACATACCACACATATTTTAACATGCAGTAAATGAATCAAATTAAAGTTGACATCTGCCCCAATTAATGGAGATCCAGAGAGATGAACTGACAGGTCAGGAGAGAGAGAGCACAGAAACACCGCTATAGAGCCATAACAGAACCTTTATAGAACACAAACACTGTAGAAACACAGTATGATGCTGTTAGGGTTAGTTTATAAGAAATTACTGAGAATTACAGTAAGAGACATGAGAATTCCCACTGTGAAAGTAATGCAGTTATTAACCTAGATTATAAGAAGACGAGTGATCCAGCTGCTCCTGACCCTTCATCTCTTAAGCTATTCATCTCATGGACTGCCTTTATTTGGTTTCATGTGCTTTACACCAGTCCAGACTCTGTGAAACCAGTCAAGACCAGTGAAAAAAACATGATTGAGTCATTTCTTTATTTTATAGTCTGTCTGTGAGAGATCGAGTGCGATACTAGTCTAACATGTTAAGCATATTCCTAAGAATATTGATAGTATGTTTAAAGCATGTTTACCATTAAACCATGTTTAATGTGTTGTTTTATCTTGACTACAACATATTGTTTTCAAAACCATAATCTAAAATATAATAATTTGATTCTGTGTGTGCGCTTTATAGCATTGATCATGGAGGAGAATCCAGAATTACACCAGGACACCGCAAATGTATGTACACTCACACACACACATGCGCATACACACACACACACAGACGTTGGTTTTTGTGTTTTCTGAGGACTCTTAAATGTGTCACACAGAGAACACACAAGGTGCATTCTATGCTATAACCAGTTCAGAATTGAAAGTTGTTTTAGGTGCTACTGTATGAGGAGTGACATATCCCTCATCCAATCAATTAATCACTTTTATTTATATAGCACTTTTAACAATACAGATTGTTATCAGATTGGGGAATATAGTGTCAGTCATGAATAATGACAAGATCAAACACTTAATTTTTAGCTAACGTCATTTCATTAATGAATGGAGATACGTCGTTGTCTAGATCAGCTCATTTTAAATCAGATCTAAGTTATCAAATCGACGACAATCTTTAGAACTTCTGTGTCCCCAACTAAGCAAACCAGAGGTGACAACAGCAAGAAACCAAAACCCCATCCATGAGAGAATGGAGAAAAAAACTTTGAGAGAGGCCAGTCTCAGTTGGGGCCAGACCAAACCACCTCTTCATTTCCAGTTCATTTTCGAACACAGCTATGTCAGATATGTAAAGATATATAAAGGACATGTTGTGTGTGTGATTCCCATGATCTGAGCACATCTAGGTGTCGTGGTCTCCACTGACTATTAGGGTTGTAGACATCATCACTTGAGGCTGATCCATCCATAAACAGAAACACTTAATCTCACACACACACACACACACAAACACAAACATAAACACTGTTATATTAATTATTATCTGACTTTGAAATGTGTTTGTTCTTTCTGAACAAACACATATTCAAACAATAAAAGCTCTTTGTGTTTTCTTGGTTTTTTGGACGGATTTGAACATTAATAAACAGCACAAAACACAGGAACTTTGTGTGACGTAATGTACAAACAACATACTCCCTGAGTTCTGCTGAAATTAGATGATTTCTGATGAAATGCAACTAGGAGACCAGCTCAGTCATTGAGCCAATGAGATCTCTGATATAATATTCTCAGAACACAGAAGAGATATGAGAATATATATCCCAAAGTTTGTATGTGATTAATGAATTCATTCTTGATTCCTTATTCTGGTGTGTTTTATCTTCAGATTCTCTTCGGCTCTCTCTGGATCTGAACACAGTGAATAAACACCTCCATCTGTCTGAGAACAACACAGTGATTACTGCCACTGACACAGTCCAGCAGTATCCTGATCATCCAGACAGATTTGATCTTCTTTGGCAGGTGTCGTGTGGAGAGCGTGTGTGTGGACAAAGTTACTGGGAGATTGAGTGGAGAGGATATGTGTGTATATCCGTGTTGTATATGAGCATCAGCAGGAAGGGAGCAGGTGATGAGTGTGGGTTTGGAGCCAATGACCAGTCCTGGAGTTTGTGCTGCTCTCCTGACAGATACTTATTCAGACACAAGGCTATAGAGACTGATCTCTTTGTGAAGCCCATCATCTTCAGGAGAACAGGAGAGTTTGATGATGATATCTACAGAACTGGAGTGTTTGTGGATCATGGAGCAGGAACTCTGTCCTTCTTCAGTGTCTCCAGTAACACAATGAGTCTCATCCACACAGTCCAGACCACATTCACTCAGCCGCTCTATCCTGGGTTTGGTGTTGGTTATAGAGGATCATCGGTGAAACTGTGTTGACGAGTCACTGAAGAGAGATTGTACCCATAATGCATTGAGCTCCATGATGAATCAGTGAGATGGTCTAGAATATCTTCCTCAGATTATATGAACACAAAACAACAAAAGAAATTTCATCTTGAACAAAAACATGAACAACATCACTTTAGACCAGAAAAATGCCTAAATGACATTTCCCCTAAATTCAGCTTCCCAAAGTGCATTCATCTTTGCCATGTTAGTGATCTACAGCTCTGTTATTTGTAATCTTCAATAAGATTTTCAAAATGTAAGAGACCACGAACACTAGGACACAAAATCCTAGATGTGACCATTTTGCTCCTCTATAGTGTGTGGTGTGCCACCACGTGACGAAGAGAGCACAGCACACACAAACACTCTATCAGTGTGTACCCGGTCTTAGCTGTACCCATGTTACACCGCGTTATTAGGCAAGTTGAATTTCTAGTCGTATTTTTCTTCCAAGAACATTTTGCCAATCCCACACCACATCAATAATAATAACTTCTGTTGGTTTTGTATGTAAACATATAGTGATGTATAAAATTGTCTAGGAAGACTGAAAGTCAAAAACGCCTTATATTCAGGTGTGCTCAAATAATTAGGCAAGTTTTATTTTCCAGATAAAATAAGCCTAGAAAGAGACCGAACTCAGACTAAAAGTTAGAAAATTATTAAATGCCCATGAGTACTAATGCAATAATAAAATTATAAGTTAAGAAATTACCACTGGGCAGTGAAATGCTCATTGGATCAGTAGAGTCAGAAAACACAGGTGGAGAGGAATAAAAGTTTTTCACTTTTAGCCTTCCTGGATAATTATATAACAACCCAGTCTCACGGCAGTTGCTGATATGGTCACGAAATTTAATCTATTGATTCGTATTACCGGACACAAATTTTCCTAATTTTTCGTGTCACTCAGAACGAATTTCTAGCTTATGTTTTTCAATAGGAATTTTTTTTTCGTGTCACTCAGCACAAATTTATATCTAATGTATTTCAATAAGAAATTTATTTCGTGTCCTGCACCACGAGTTTCCGTTTGCCTCTGGGTACCACAAACGCTGTGGGTTTTTTTCTCAGTTGTTACTATGTTGTTGTTTTTTTATAGTCTATATATTCAAGCACTGTAGTCAACATGTAATCAGGAGATTTTATCCTTCTTTTTATTGCTTTATTTTCTGTAATGTACTCGCTATGCAGTTATAAACCATTGTCAGTGGTTCCGTGCGGTCACATGTCACAATTATAAAAAATATACGAGACTGTTTTAATTGGAGACACGCACATTTACTACAGTATAGAAATACTAAAATATACTTTCTGCCATATTCTCTGATAAAAGTTGGAGGAAATACTATATTTATAATTTCTGTCAGCATCTCCCATGATCCTCCGGAGTCAGGCCGTGGCCACGGATGAATTCTCCTCATTGCGCTCAAAGCACTGTTCAGGTAAGATCCCAGGTAATTACTGTCATCACGTTTTGTTTAATTGGTGAGTTGATGGCTTTCTTTGGCAATAACTCACATGGTTCAAATGTTAGAGCAAAATTAAAACCAGACCAATGGTTTTGTCACAACGGAGAGGCAAGAAGGCGTTCGGATTCAAGTGCAAATTGTTTATTGTAAACACAGAGTGAGATGAGCAGAGATGATCAGGAGCATACAGGCGTGGCGTAGACACAGCGAGAGAGTGGTCAGAGTCCAGGAGTAGGTCAGAACACAGTTAACACAATCAAAAGGGCAAAACAAAGGCGGTAGTCAAAACCAGGTGAGGTCGGTAAACAACAGATGACAGGACGGCAGTGCAATGGACCATCAAGACATGCAAACACATCTGGGTTTTATACAGGTAGAACTAGGTCAGTGGGAGGAGACTAGACATGAGACTAGGCTATGGCAACATACAAGGGGGGCGGAGACATCAATGGGGAACCGTGACAACAGCTCAGATGGCATATTGTTTTGTTGCATGTTGTTAAAGTTGAAAAATAAATTTGTTCCCTGTTTTGGTACTGCTAGTCACCAAACAAACGCTGCATCAACCTTTGAAATGTACTAGGGGCGTTGCAGAGCCCAAAGGGCATCCGGTTATACTCAAATAACCCAAATGGGGTACAAAAGGCAGTTTTAGGTCGATCGCTCTCCACCACTGGGACCTGGTTATACCCGCTTGCTAGATCCATTGTTGAAAACCAACAGGCTCCATGCAACGCATCCAGCGACTCCTCTATGCGTGGTAAGGGAAACGCATCCTTACGAGTCTTGGAATTTAACTGGCGGTAGTCTACGCACATGCGCAGGCCCCCGTCCTTCTTCTTAACCAAGACTATTGGAGAAGCATAAGGGCTCGAACTCTCCC
>JAUYWG010000529.1:0-14146 GCA_034779775.1 Enteromius afrohamiltoni | reverse complement strand
TGTAAATGATTCAATAAATACCGTACCGTGCCATTCATACCGAGGTATTACCGTACCGTGAAATTTTGATACCGTTATATCCCTAATATATATATATATATATATATACACATTAGGTCTTTAACATTTAAATACATCCAAATATGGTTTGTATTTGGTGGATTTATTGAGTCCCACAAAAATACTACATCAAATAATAGAAACATTTTTTCAATATTAAATTTCACTGAAATTTATACATTTTATCAAGAAATAACAGGAAAATTGTGTGTTATTTGAATAACTAACATAATCTAACAATAACAGCACGGCAGAAGCATTTTGAAATGTCTGATCAATCTTGTAAAAAGCCTATATTTTCCCAAATGCTCAAATAAAACTGCAAAAAGACTCAAGAATGTTTGAATTACTAGTGTATATTGTGTTCTTTCAAACTAACAGCAAAAGACCTTCAGTTTTTATGTGCTCTGATTCAGTCCTCCTACACCATGGAAATTAGTTTTAATGCAAGCATTGAAATTGCTGAACCATTTCACCTGTTCTTTAGAATGCTTATTTTTAAATCTACTTTTGAAAGGCCACTTACTAAAAACAATGTTAAAGCCAAATGTTTTCACAATGATAAAAAAATAATAATACAAAAAATGAAAAGGTATTGAAATAAGTGCTTTAACAGCCTTTCAAAATGTTTTGGAGTTTAGCAGAATGAATGTGGGCAGGACACAGTGAAATATCAGTCTATTCCTGCTTTTAAAACAAATCCGTTTTATAGGTCCGTAATTGAATCACAGACACATTGTAGAGTATGTGAGTAAAATCACAGGCTTGATGAGAGAAGGCAGAGCACTCAGCTGCTCCATTAATGAATCACTCTCATCACTGAATTGGTTTTATATAGAGTAGAGAGACTTGTTTTTACTTATATTTGGCACATCTTCATTTTTGATAGAGCGTGCGCGGAGTTGATCATTTGGGAGTGCGAGTGCAAAAATTAAATCGATTTTAAATATCAGACTTTCGGTACATCTCTTCATCCACAAATGCCAGTGATTGTTTTGGTTACACACCAAACACATCAAAGGATATATTGGGTTTCAATCTCATCTTGTTACTTACTTCCTGTCTACAGATTCCCCTCTTATTTTTGTCTTTATCATATTGTTCCAGATGCCCAGCATGAGGTCCTGATGGTGCAGATGTATCAGATTGTGTAGCACTCTATTGATCTGCAGAACGATGCAGTTTCGTACCTGGTAAGCCGCTCTGCCTTTTCTAGCTCCCTCTCTTTGCATGAGAATGTAACATAATACAAGGGGGAAGATGACAACAACAACAACAAAGCCCTGAGTATATCCCTTTGTTGTAAAGCTTTTGAGTACATTAAGTGTGAAAATTTTTAAAGGATTAAACAAGAAAAAAAAACTGCTGCTGATGTTTCTGTTGCTATGGTGACAGAACTAATCAAGAGCATCTATGGGTTTTCTTTCTAGAAAATCTATAAACTCTTCAGATGAATGAAACTTGTTCACACACACACACACACATACATATATATATATATATACATATATATATATATTTCCACCAAACACCTGGAATAATAACAGAGAGTACTGTAAATGCCGAATCAAATGGCATGAACCATCACTTTAAATTTTAAGTAACACAGAAACTTTGCTGCATTTTCTATCTAGGAAATTGATGGACTGAGTCAAGGATCATTAACATTCAGCTACTTAATGCCTCTTTTGTCCCAGAGTGTGGATTGTCTCCTGCCCTTTTAAAAACTAACAGAGATGTTTTAAATGTTTAAGATTGAGGGGATGTGCTGAATGCTTTGTCTCAAATAGTTAAAGAGAAAACATTTCAGATTAATTCTTCACACTCAAATCTTATTACACACTTCATTGCTGTCCTGAAAGTGCACATGAAATATAAATTCTGCTGCACACAAACAATCTGTTACCTTTATGTCTAGTATTCATATGAGTGTGTGTATACTGGCATTAAAATGTTTAGGATAAGTAAGAGTTCTAATGTTTTCATGCTCATCAAGGCTGTTATTTTACCAAAAAGATAATATATATTCTTTGATGAATAAAAAGATACAAGTAAGTGCATTTATTGAAATAGAAATGTAAAATTTTACTATTACTTTTTATCTATGTAGCACTGTTTCCAACATGGATTATGCTGTATATCACCATATTAGAATGATTTCTTAAGGATCATGTAACTTTAAAAACCGTGTGTGTTCATTAATCATCATTATCATTTTGCCCCTTTGTCAGGACACAAATAGGTTCAGTGATGTTTAATAATAACAAAGACTATAGAGTAAGAGGCTTTGATAATAATCATGTGAGTGATGTGAATAATGGTACGATCTTTATCAAACCCCTAAACCATTCTGCCACACAACAGAACAACAAAAGCAGCCTAAACCTCATATAATAAGAGACTGTGTTGTTTGAAAAAAGTTTATTGATAAAAAGTTGTGCTTGGCTGTAAGCAGCAGTTGTAGTAGTTAACTCCCTAAAAAAAATCTGATTGGTTATAATTTCGACTGAAGGTAACAAGTTGGAATTAAACATTTTAACTAGTAATAGATTAACACACACATGTTTAACATTTAATTTATTAGAAAATTCTATTAACATGTTAGAAAGCTGATGTTGCTGTAAAAATATTAAAGTTATTGATACACACCATAATTTTTAAGTTCAGTTTTTGAGTTGTTTGTTTTTGACTCTGTATGAAATGAATGTTTTGGCTTTAATGGGTTGGAGACACTGGAAAAAATTAAGTCCTGGATTTGCCTTGGCACTGTTTGATCCAGCATCACATGGAGTTCCTCTAATTAGTGCAGCTTATTATAATCATACTACAATGGGTGGCACAGAGAATGTACATGATTAATTGAGTAATTAAGTTTGAGTCTCTGGGAGGTTTCACTTTGAAAATGAAATTCCCTTTTGTGGTGATGGCCTTAGAAGGATTTCCTTTTGTTTGTGTGTTGTACATTTTCCTTCTCTGTCCTTTGATCTTACTTTAACCAAATTCCCTTGTTGGAAAATATTTAATTTGAAGTACAATCGTGCCCTTAATAAACAGTTACAGCCCTGAATTATTTTAAAGAGTTTCAGAAGAGTTAGAAACATTGAAAGAAGTCATTAAAAACACAATATGTAGGATTTCTGTTATAAAATATCCAAAAACCACTTACACAGTGTTTTATATTTCATGCAGTTGTTCATTGTCGCCTATCAATGACTCAATATCCACGCTATCCTCGGTTTCAGCCTATATGGTGCGTCTCGATCAGCTCCCTTGTTCAGTAGTAAGGGCACTGATCAGGGAGTCAGCCATTTTAAGGGATGTCTCAGTCGCGAAATTCTTCCAGTGCACTGGAACGTTCACTCCCTCAAAAAACGCACAATGCAATGCAAAAACTAGGGAGCATTAATGCTCACTACGCTCCCTTACCGGAAACCAGACAAGTGAACACGATAAATACAATTACAGACGACAGAATATTGGAAAAGATGGATTGTTTTTTAGAATATTTCAACAGAAACACACAATGCCAGACTGGTAACGTACACAAACATAATTATCACTTAGAATGAATACTCGGCTGAAATGTTGTAAGATAATGTAACAGAACTAAAATTAAAATAAAAAAATGTATTAAAAAAATATAATAGTATCTTAATCATACTGAATTAAGTCAGTGCCAAAATAAATAAATAAATAAATAAATATTTAATAATACTTGAATAAAATATTTTAAAAAATAGCATATTTTAGTAGGGGGTACCTATAATGATAACATTAGACTGTAGGATTTGAGCTGGTACAATAGGCAAGAGACTATGATTTAAAATGTCTGTTGTGATTGCTGAGAAAGTCAAAATCAATTCTGATGTCTGCAGCAGACATATTCTGTCGGCATGTTTGTCTAATCAGAGACAGAGCCACGGATGTTCTGCAAACAATGAAAACTGATTTTTAGGACGCCTAAAGAAGTCAAAAAGTGTGAGCTTCACAAGTCAGTACTGGTTTAAGAATCGGTTATCTGACTCTTTTGAACTTTTCCAAATTCAAGTCATGTTGAGAGCTTCCTCCATTTTGAAAAAAAAGCCACACTGATATTTGTTCTCCTTTATTTGTACCAACATCTTGCCTCAGTTTGTATACATCTACGTTTTTGGGATTGTGAAGAGTGTAATCATGGTCCATGATTAGTGCACGTTGGGACAGTGATCACTGGAATTCCAGTGACATGATTATTTTGGAAAATGATTTTGGTTCATACAATGAAAGTCAAGGGTAACCAAAACTATTTTTGTTCAAAATATCTTCTTTTATGGGAGGGTGAATAATGACAGAATTTTCATTTTTGGTTGAACTATCCTTTTAGTAACCGAATAATTTTGACCACATTAAGATTCCTGCTATCAAATTATTTAATGGTCAGATCAAACGAGGATAGGGCAATTATTGTGCAGCGTCCCTTTTTACAATTTAAAGTGAAGCATTTACAATTTAAACAACATGACTGAGAAGTAGGTGCACTGCAAAAATCCTCCTCAGACAACAAAGTAACATTCCCATCCACCTTCTGCGTTAATGATTCTGGCCGTATCTATTTAAACACAGAGCTATTTCCTGGGTGTCCAGTGATGCAGCTTCTGTAATTACGGTTGGCACAGTAACCTGTAATCTACTGAAAACAGGGAGCACTGACACATTTGAAATGTCTCTAACTTTATGTATGAATGCGCAACACATCATTTTTGTTGACATGCGCCACACTCTCTGAAATCACTTTCTGTCATTTTTTTTTAAAGCAAACCTGTCCCTTTCTCTATCAATGTAGAGAAAATGCTGAAAATGGAGGCTAAGGTTATGAAAATGCTATTGTCTAACATGTCATTAAAGTGTAGTGTGGGAATCCACATGGGGTTTGGAAATAACAGCGATTTATGGAAAACAGCAAACAGGACTCTAGCTGACTTCCCTGCCCTTTCCCGGATTCTAAAATGTCTTCTCTGCAGTGCACAAAAAAAACAAATACTCTATAATCTAATGTGATGGGTCCAGACACAAGCACACACATTCACACAGACATTGTCAGCTGTTGGGACATTTATGGAGGGGGACAGCCAAGCACTCTGTACTAGAACCCTGTTCAGTTTTCCCCTCCAGAACAATCGTCCCAGTCATAGACAGATCCAGAAGGGTTCCCTGCAGTTTGCATGCTCTGTTTTCACAATTGAAGTGAAATAATTGAGAGGCAGAAGCAAAAGTGTATTGTAGTTTTATACTAATTATGGCGAAACTTGTTGGTATGTTCTCCTGTCTGTTTTGGTATTCTTTGATATATACTGTACAAGTTACAAGTTATGAAGCCATTTGTCTTACTGGTGTTTCTAAAGGGTTTCAAAGTGGACAAATATAATTATATAAGCTTAATATTATAGGTTGTCGGTCAAACATGATTTTCTAAATGTGAAGGTATCTTATGCTCACCAAGGCTCTATTAATTTAATCTGAAAACATTGTAAAACTAATAATGTGATAAATTAAGTTTATTCTTGTCAAAGGTCATATTTGTGCTGTCATTTAGTTTTCAGTGTCACATGGTCATCAGAAATGATTTAAAAGAGCTGATACGTGCTAAGGAAACACTACGCGTCTATTTAACACATCATTGCATAATAAATTATTAATTTATTAAAGACAAATGACTGATTTCACACTTTTGGGCAGCATTGTACATATTGTAATAATTATTCATGTTAGAAATTTTGAAGAACACATGCAAACTCTAGCTCACTTTTTATTACCCGGACATTCATAGCTGCACCTCATTTTAATTTGAAACGTATAGGTGGTCTAACTGGAAAACAATTCTCAACTTGTTCATGATTCATCCTGCCAGGTCAATCAATCACACAATCACAGTGGTGAGTAAGGTGAGTTTTTTTATGAAACTGGCCTTAATATAGATCAACCATATATTAGGAAAAGGAGCATGAGCATGAACTCAAGTCAAGGGGAAAGAAAAGGTCAAGTGCAGGGGTAATGGGACATAGAGGATGACCTTGAAGTACAGTTATTAAGAAGTTCCATGATGTGGCCATGTCTTTATTTTTTCATAAGCACATACCTCATGAGACTGTATCCAGAGAAAGATATGTGTTAGCATTCCCATTGATATCAGAGGCAGTTGCTTTTCTCTTCAATGGATTGCAGCTATCTGTCTATCAGTAGATTAGCAGGTGCGCTCTCCATCGCCCTCCTTCTCTCTGGGGGGGTAAACACACCAGCATCACGCCATTAACTGCTTATTGAGGCATCATTTCTATCAATTACCTCTGCCTAAATCCCTCTATGCAAATCAGTCCTCAAGGACATGCTCAGCTGTCACTCTCCACCAACCAGTCGGTGTTTGTGCCATTTTCATTTGTCTCCATTTCTATATCAGGACTCATCTTAATGGCAGGGTGTTTTAGGTACATTAGCATGTCACATTGCTTCTTTATTTAGAGTCACAAGACAGGAAAGAAAAAATAAAAAGGGTATTTTTTCTTTCTGTTTCACTGGGGAATGTTGAAAGCCCGATAAAGGACATATATAATTCACATATTGAATATATAGACTTTTAAAAAAAAACATAAAAAGTAGGGACATTTATAATGTTACAAAAGATTCTTAGGATTTTATAATTTAGCTTGTAAACTTTAGCAAGTTTACTGCAATTAAAATCAATAAAGTATATCTAAAACAGAAAAAGATCATACAACAACAACAAAAGTGCTTCTTGATGTTAAATTACAATAATGTTTCATATTAACACAGTTTGATCAAATAAATGCAACCAGCTTATTACATACAAATGATTTTTAAAGACATTAGAAGATTTTAAAATATATTAAAAGGTCTAAGATCTTAAAAGTTATTTTACAAATGGAAATGGATTCAGGTGGCATGGTGTCCCAAAGGCATGGCGCTGAATGCAAACAGAAAGCTAGTTTAGTCTTTCCTGTGAGACAGAAATAATTTCCACATGGACTTCAAAGTCTCTGTTTAGGAAACAACTGGATACTTTGCTCTCTTCCTGTGACATAGAAGAGTGGCTTCTTAATGCTGGGCCACATTTACAGAGCATTCACCCTGCACAAAGAAACCAATTACTTTGACAAGGTCTGCAGAGCTCATAGCCATGCCTACAGTTTATTGGGCTTCCAACTTAGAGGTGATTTTGTGTATGACTGAACACCATCGGAAAGGAGGTTTTTATCCACTGGAACTAAGGAATTGTACAACCCACATGAAACGAAAAGGAGTTATTTCTGTAAAGCAAGGATTTAAATTACAATGTGAACTTTCAGTTCAGCAGGCCTGATCTCATAAATTAAGATTTAATTATGGGAAAATAGATCTTATGCTGATGTAAAAGGAAATAAACTCTTTAAATTTCTATGCTGTTGGAAAATTCAGTTGAAGCTAGTAGCTATATCCAAACTATTCCAAGTTGCTCAAACTACACTGTAAACATGGTCTCATAAAAATATGTACCTCTGTGCATTATTTGTGTAACACCACTTTTACGTACCTCACTACACGTTTTGCCGCAGTTTCAAAGAGAAGTGTCCATTGAGTGGCACTTGAACACAAAACCTACCGGGAGCGGCTCAGTTGGAAAACTAATGGGATAAAACAATTAGTTCCCAGAATACGGTTGTGAGTCCGGAGAATTTACTGGTGTGAGTTCGGTTACAGAATGTGGATATTATTAAGGATATTAAGGATTCAAAAACAGGATTGACAAGCCTTTCAACATTGCGCCAGTTTTCTGTTCTCACACAGCTTTTAAAGCAATGTAGTCTGGCCTATAAGAGCTTTTTGAGAAAAGAAAAACTGTCACAACATTGAAAGTCTCTGTGGATGACCAGAGATGAGGAGTTGAGAGCGACCGCCTCACACTCTTCACTCAACACACTGTCACATGAACTGACATTTACTGCCAAAATACAGTAATACGATTCCTCTCTTGATCTGAGAGTGACTCTGCCATGAGCAAACCATAATTTAAAAATGTGAATGCCTATTATGTGAATGTAAATGCGATTCACTGATATCTTACATAAACATGGACAAGATAAATGAGAGCAAAGCACAGAACACAATACTCAGTGTAATTGTGGTATTACTTTCCATTCTCCTCAGGAACTTTATTAGAATAATTTGCATTTAATTCAATATTCTGATCACATTAGCTGCCAATTAGTCACTCTTCATTTATATCACCAGTGAACATGAAAAGTAGACAGTAAGATTATTATCTTGATCCCATCTCATGCACAATTTATATTGGTGAAGATCAGCAGGTTTAGTCAGGAAAGACCGGCTGACCCACATGTGACATGACCAACCAAAATTTGCTTAGTAAGGGTGAATTGATCTGAAACAGGTTATTCTGTAATAATTAAGCTGCATGGAATTTAAATAATGAATAGAAAACATTATTTGAATGAAATCCATTTTTTTGGTAAATGTATAAACCAAGGTTAAACAAACAGAGCTTAATGGTAGAATCACATACATTATGGTGGTATTATTGCATCTTCTGCCCCAGTTCTTAATTTATTCTACTGTTGTATTTTCTTTTTTATGACCTTTATATGCTGTTTTTTTTCATTCTGAGATTTCTGTTCTTTTAACATGTGTGGAAATCTAATGAACTGACTGATGAGCTGACTAATGAGTGACTCTGGCCTTGCACTGAATACTCACAGCAGAAATTCATTCCTCACAATAATCACAATAAATTGGGTATTCTTCAGTTCCCAAACATTTGTCAGTCACGTAAATCAAAGTCTTTGTTCCATGAACCTTAAAGGATGATGGATGATGCAAGCAAAATAGCACAAACAAAAATATATTCACAATTTGTGAAAGGGGGGGAAAAAAAAGAAGCGCTCCTAAAATTTGAGTTCCACCTTTCCCCTGTATTTGAAAAACATTTTTATGTGCTGAATGTTCAGAGACATGGAGCACTTCAAGAACTTGTGGGATTGAGTTTTAGGGGACAGAGGGGTTTATTCTACATCATAATGTCTTACTTCTGCTTTGTTGCCAGCTCTTGCGTGCCAGAGAGGTGCTGATGTAACATTCGGGGGACATATGACAGCACTTGTGTGCGTGTGTGTGTGAGGCTGTGCCAGCACTCTCTGTGTTGAATGCCCCCTGAGCCTGCAGGAGAATGTGTCAGATACAAAGACATCAATGCCTTCACTCTATACAGGACAAGATGACATATTTAATATGATTAATGAAAGGAAACTTTCAATCAAGTTGTGTTAGTTGTGTGTGTGTATACACACTCTGTATATAGTGAGTATAATCAGAGTTTTTAGGTGAAAATATAGTTGTTCAAACATCAAATAAGCAGTTTGTTGCCTCAATCTTTTTGAAAATGTATTTTGGCATTTTTTGGAGACGTTACAGTAGCTTCAGGGCATCAGTGGCTGTTTAGCCCTCATGAAACTGCAGAGAGCGCCTCACCTTTCTTTCTGAATTTGCCACTGGCCCTGATGTTTCTATAGTGGTAAAACATGACACATAATTAGTTTGGAGTAAATCCAATGGTCAGTCTTTAGTTTCATTAATCTATTAGCAAATTATTTGACGAAAGAGATTTGGCTAAGGGTAAAATCTCAGAATGTTATATTTATTTTATGCATATTAAATTCGATATTGCTTATCAACTTTTAAGATGTCTGTTGTTGTTTATTTGTTTATTAAATATTATTATTCAATAAAAAAAAATCAATTAATCTCATGATTTTTCTGTGATTAATTTATTGTTATGCACAAAATTAAATTATTCAGTATATTGTGCAATTTTTCCACTTAAAAGTATGAAGTAAAAAAAATATTTCTTGTAAATCTCTTAAAGATAAATGTAATCAAATTATTACAGAGCTTGTAACACAGACAGTTTTTTTTAGTCCTATTAAACTGTAAAAAAAAATCTTAAATTGTCTCTCAAGTGTGAGTTAAATTGTCTCTTAAATTGGCCACAAATGTGATATTGCTAATATATACAAACACACATACTCAAAAACAGAGAGACAATTTGTTTAAATTGTTTTTGACAATGATAAAAAAACTAAAACAAAATACGCACTCTTCACTAAAAGGAGGTTTTTTTAACGTAAAATGCATGAATGAAATGAAGGACTGGGTAAAGTAATTAGTGAAAGTGATCTGACAGTGTTATAATACGCAATCAGAAGCCCCAGTTCAGAGACTGTAGAGCCCATCAAGACAGCTGTGGTGCTTTTAATCTCACAGACAGAGGCAGACAACCACACATAGGAACTAATGAGTCGGAATTCAGTATCAAAGGGTCAAGGAAGGTAAAGCTTTATTCAAGTCTGCCTTTTATGTTTGACTACAGACAGGTTCAAAAGTAAACAAGGAGCCCAGAAGACTCAGAATGCCTGATTTTGTAGCTACAGAGCCATAAGGGCCAGATATTACTCTAAACATATTACACCTGGTGTTCTTTGGAGACTGTTTGATGCTGCACGATGACTAACAATGCCAGTTGACCCATAACTAGGTCCTGCCTCTGAAACATTACTGACAAGTCCTGTTTAAGCTGCTTCTATTTGCCTGTTTGATCTGTTTGTTTTGATGAATTTGCACTGAAATTATTTAGAAATATGGTACTGGAGTTATCACTGGGGGATATAGTGATTCAGGCCCCATTTACACATGGGGAAAACGCAGATATTTCCCTGCGGTTTGGCCTCTCATTTAAAATTTATTTTAAGTTAATAAAATAAATTTAGTTATTTATTAATAAATGTATTTATTTATTTAAGTATAAATGAGCAGCTGGTGCAGTGCATATTCAGTTTTTCACTTTGGAGCGAAAGGTTTGTGTCTGTGTTTGTGTGTTATTGTCATTCAGTCTTTGCAACTTTACAACAAGGAGCAGTCAGAGCAAATTATATTCGAAACCTTCTGTGCTAGGAGATTTTTAATTGATATTGCAAAGTGCAAAAGACAAATGGGGTTTATTTAAAGGGTAAATCACATGTTTTCAGCATGTTGATGTGATGGCGTGAGACGGAGAGAGTTGAAATTCTGTAGGTGTCTGCAGCTGTCTTGTTTTTCAGAAGACCTTCACATTTCAGAGCATAAAAGTTTCATTGCTCTCACTCAATGCAGTATTTCTCATGGATTATTTATCAAATGGGGAGTGGCTGTTTATCATACAGCTAATCCGGCTCAGCACAGGTACAGGCTAACGGTTGTCTGCACACTCATCACCCGCGATAAATCTCTGAGCTCGTAAGCCACAGCAGGAAAGACATGTCTCATTCGTTTGATTCCTGCTGGGAGTTCCAGAGAGGCAATGCAGTTGGGTGCTTTATTTGTTTAGCTACAACAAGGTCTGAAGAAGGCAAGTTGCATAGAGGACTGCATTTTAATCCCAAATCACAAAAAAAATAGTTTTTTGTTTGTCAGGCATGTGTTTTACAAACCTACATGATACAGTATATTTGTAAAAAGGCTGTTGAGAATAACAATAGGTCATATTTGCACACATTGCTTTATTATAATGTATGATACCTAATTATGCTATTCAAAAAGATTAAAAGGACACTTAGGGGTGTTTCTTATGAATGAGCTATATTAGTTCTGTAGTGCCACTGATTCGCACATGCTGTGTAACTTGTACTAGTGGCACATTCACAAAAGGATTTATGCAAATGTGTTAACTGGGAAAAACCTGGCAATTTAATGCAACCAGTTAATGTGGCACAATCTTTATTATACAGGAACTGAGATTATATTACTGTAATAGTATTATTGTAATATTATTTTAAGTCCCCTGAGGTTATTTTAATTACAATTGATAGTGAAACAAAAGATCAATACGATACAGTAAATAGTTTCTAAACTGCAAAATATACACTTTGCACCTTCTATATGTTACTATTTATCATGTGACTTTATCATCACCTGCATTTGTTTAGCGTTGTATCGGTGTATTTCAAAACACAAAACAGATTTTAGTATTTCAGTAAGTTGGTATATTAACATTATATCAGTTAAAGAAATTAAGGTATTTAACTGTAAATTTAAGTAAAATGTTGCTACCATATATTTTTAATGGTAGATTTCCAGCAACCACAGCTGCAGTTTTTTACTGTACGTACATTTTACAGTTTCTTTTTTTACAGTACTACTCCTAACCTATACTACCAACAAATTTATTTCTCCATTTAATTTGATTATTGTCATTCACAGTGTTTCATGTGATGTTTATTAACAGCGGTTAGTAAAGAGAACTGCGTACATCAGAAGAACATTTAAGCCAAATCTACTTCTGTCTGTTTATGATGAATCACGCAGGTACTGGTCAGCAGTACCTACCCAAATCAGTCTAAATAGTCCAAAATTAAAGACTTATTATAGGTGTACTGTAGTGATTCAACACAAACCAAAAACACGGTTTGGAAAATTGGTTCATGGTGGACTCACTTATAAACATTATAATATACATTATATATACATAACACAAAAAAGTTATGAACTGCAGCTTTAAGAAAATTTTCTTTTCTATTTTTTTAAAGAACCTTTATAATTTTTAGCACAGATAATCATCATCGTGTTTTACTCTCTATTCGATGATAGTTTCCTGTCTTGTATTTCCTCCACTCGCTCATCGCAAAACCTTCTTCTTGTGTTATCCTCTCTTTCTTTTTCATCATCTGCTCCTCATTTGTTGGTTATCGGACTCATTTCAATTTTACTATACAGCATTTAATACTTACATTTGCTCTCTTTTCTATTTCAATCTTTGCACTTTAATCTGCCATCTCATTTCATTTTACTCCCACATGATCTGGTATCACAATGTACCATTCAATCACATTATCTGAATCCTCTAGCATTTGTAAAATTTCTATCAAGATGTCTGCTTTATCATGTTCCCGCATAGAATACTGGAGACACTGAGATGACCCCAAGCTGAAGGTCCGCTGACACCTTAAGACTACTGCTTCATATTTAATGAGAAGAGGGTTTTTTTGTTCTTCTCTAAACACCATGTTCTGTTGGTAATTCAACTGACATGTTCCTTCACTCTCAGTGGTTACCACTTTTAACAACCATTACTCTCTTGGGTGCAAATTAATGCTTGGTGCTTTTGTTGAGCAGAATAAATGCAAATGTCTGTCCAGTAATATTCAAGCACATGGTTTTCACTGTCAGCCTTACTTTTCTTTCTATCTGATAATTTTGTACAGGCCATTTTCGTAGCTTTCAGACACCTATTTTGCTAACAGCACTCGGCAACATAAATTAGCTACCTGAGATATGTCAGTTTCTTTCTTTCTGTTTCTTTCATTCAACACTCTAGTAGTTATTAGTTTAAAGGGCCGTTCACATTATTTGATTCACATACACTTACAAAATCACTTAGTCTCTGTCCAGATTTAATTGTTCTTCAGTCAGAATCTAGAAAGTCCACCAACCGAGTAGGTCTAGTATCATAGTTTCACTGGACCTAGAAAAAGTCTCTGGAGACTTAAATTTTTTTTTTATTATTGTTTGTTTTACACATTCATGAAATAACAAACACTTCTGTATTATGTATTGGGTTCCTGGCTTGTGTATCAATTGCATGCTGACCAGTGCAACTACTTTAAATAATGCCTTCAAAAATTTGCAGTTTACAAAACACACCCTTGTAAGATTTTCCAGCGGCACTTGAAACTTGATGGAGTTTTTAAAAAATGTGATCTGACAGCCGCCATATTTCTTGCTTTCTCCACCTCTCACCTGTGGGCATTGATATTCCCTCCATCTCTTCTAAGCCGCAGTATTCCGCCTGCCTCTCAATCTCTCCGTCTGGCAAATATTGATCTAGCAAAATGACTTCTCAAGGTTAGGGTTCTAGTTTGTGTGCTACAGTAGATAAGACGAGGGGCTTGTTATTTGCCGCCTGCACTACTGAAGTCACGGGTGGAAGTCTTAGGTTTGCAAGAATCAGAATATTTTCCATTATGAATTGTGTACTGATATGTGGTTTTGTTTTATCCTTTTGTCTTGG